>JAESVK010000317.1:17831-50356 GCA_017140935.1 Hamamelis virginiana | reverse complement strand
ATATATATATATATATATATATATATATATATATATATATATATATAACTAAAAAAATGTATAAAGATGGAGAAAAAGAAGGGACAAATCATTTAATGTAAGAAGACTAGCTTCCATCTATATACTTGACTTTCCATCCTTCCTTTTGCTCTGTTCATCTCTCTCTCTCTCTGGGCAAATTGTGACTTGTGAGCCACTCCAATATTGTACATACACATCACTCATATTTCGAAATATAAATATGTATAACGGTGTCATTGGAAGTATCATAATATTAATGTCTTGGTTTTTACTATGCTTAATTACTTTGGGACAAAGCAATTGAAGATGAAATAGCTTTCCACCATTTGCTTTGGCAACAATATTGTCGGTCTTGTCTCAAGTGTTGAGCTAAAAGTGAATTGAGGACTCATTCATATTAATGCGTTGTTCGGATTCCTCAATCACTACACCTTTGTATGACTCTCCGAGATAACCTTTGAAAACTTACGTGATTTGGTAGAAAGAAAATGTAGACATATATCATCAGCCAAGAAAATTTGGCTAATCGTAGGGCCTCCTTAATTAATTTGTAGATAGTATATAGTTCTTCGATAGGCAAATTTGACTCTCCCAAAGCAGGACCGGTCCTAAAATTTTGGAGCATTAAGCGAGCTTCTAATTGAATGGATCCCTACTATATATTGACATACAAAAATTGCGCATAAATATTAAATACATACTATTTCTATTTTATTTGTTAGAGAAATATTGTTGTACCTTAATTGCTATAACGAATTATTACAAGTATCGCAATAAGAAGAAAATAATGGTAGTTTTAGAAAACCATTCATGAGTATTTTTGGAAATTCACGATATTTCTTTCTTGTAGTGATACTTATAGTGATACATAGTATTTTCTTATTTGTTAATACCCATACAAAATTTGGTGGCATATATCACTACTACATATATTAAAAGAAAAAGTAGTAAAAGTAACGATTTTTTTTTTCTTGTTCTTAATTTTCAGTTTCTTGGTTTTGGATTGTTTGATTGCTGAGAAAATGTGATACCTCTAATTGATTTCGAGTTGTTTGATTGTTAAGAAAATTCATTGGAGGTCCTATTTTTTAGCAAAATATTTGGGGCCTAAAGCAACTGGTTCCTTGGGAAAGAAAATGTACAGTAAAGGATCCCCAGTTGGTGGAGGAGTAGAGTTCTTCTGTCCCACTTTTTATATACTACTTCATGTCCCCTCTCATAAAAGTCCACCTTGAAAATCTCACATTTTAATAAATATTTATATTTATATTTTCAGGGTGGACGTTTGTGAGAGGGGACAAAAAATGGTACATAAAAAGTGGGACAGAAGATCTCCACTTGTTGGTGGAGACCATTTATGGGAAGGAAATGCTGCATGTGTTGGTGATCCATTAATGAGAAGCGATTATATATGACATTTCTTGCATTAGATAAAACGGTTCAATTTTTTACGAGTGTGAACTGATAATAAATCATAATTAATTAACTAATAAAAAATTTATTATGATCGATTAGTTAATTTTATGAGATTATGTGTATTTATATAACTCTGACAGGGGAGAGAGAGAGAGAGAGAGAGAGTCACATGGGAAAATAAAACCCTTATCTTGTTAATACTTGAAAAGGTATATTTAGCAGTAAGCAAACAATAGAGACGCACATGATACATGTATGAATTCAACAGCACTCAAAAAATCCACGCCAAATCCAAGATACAATATATGGGTTAGAAATACAGTGAAAATAAAACCCGGCCACAACGACGTACTGATGATGGAATGGATCATACTCCAAAGCAGAGACAGAGAGATGGGAATTGAAAGGAGGCCCTACGTACACTCTCTCCCTGTTCCAAGTGCCAAGTATTCCCACACAGCCTGTTAAAGAAACCCCAATAATGCAAATGCGACGGTCACATGGAATAAAAGTATCTGACACCCACACATGCTATGCCTCCCAATTGCACATGCTCTCTGTCCCCTCCACCACCCCCCACATCCCCAACCTTTTTCTTCTCTCTAATCATCTAAACTTCAAATCTTCACTATCATTAAAAATCTCACACCTTATATCTCACAATTAGTCACAACCGTACCTCTTTTTTTTCACTCTATTTTTTTCTTTTTTTTTTTTTTTTTATACACAACCACCCTTCAAACTAAAATATAGTTAGCAAATTAATGAACCTAATTAATTAATTAAGTATACTTGACATATATAGCATACTTGTTTGTCTTGAGCACGTAGTACGACTTTTGGGTTATTTCTTGATTATTATTTTGGTCATGATGCATATAATTGGGGATCCATCTACAGAGCAGGAGCCACGGTGGGACGATGGTCTGCCAGAGCGGTGCACTGAAGGTGCCTGTGACAAGTGATCAAGTGGTCGTTGGTGAGGCCTGCGGCTTGCATGAATGAGTGAACCACGGTTGGACCCACGAACCGGAAACCCCTTCTTACCATGTCTTTGCTTATGCTCTCGGATTTAGATGTCTTTACTGGGATCTTGTGGCTTGATTTGTATTGGGTGGAGATGGGCTTGCGGTTCACAAATCCCCAGATGTAGTTTTCCAACGATCCAAACTGCCTTTTGATCTGTAATGCCATAATTAATATGATAACATTTAGCTAGCTAGCATTCTTTACCAACCCCCTAATCATAATCACTTTTATTAATTACAAACTGAGATGCCATCAATTATAATTTATGATCACTGAAGTTCTTTTCACAGAGAGTGCATGCCTCTAGTATGACAGTATGTTATTGTAATATGCTAAGATAGTTCATCTCCAATCACTAAAAATGATAGTAGAGTCTAATATAATAGTGGAATCTACATTAATCAATACTAGATATGGTGATTGTCATTGCAAAAAGTAATAACAGACTGTCGGAGCTTTCACAAATGTAACCGCCCTTCCTTCATAGAATTCTATAAATTGAATTAGATGATATATGATATCTAATCCATTCCTTAATTTATTGTTCTCGATCTAGTTTGTAAATAACGTAATTTAGTATTGATTTCAGAAAAATTATAAAAAATTGTGTTTACAAGTTACTTCTAATTATTTTATGTACAATAGTGATCGAATAGTGTGTACGAGAAAATATAAATAGGAAAAGTTTATCTTTAGCTAATCAAATTTTCATTAGAACCCACCACCTATTTACTCATTTTTTTACCATTTATTTCAAATGGACGGGTATTGTGATTATCATCTTAATAAAAATAAAATTATTACTTTTATTGAACCACAGAACATATACCAAATAAAGGTGGCCCGGTGAAAATAGCACTGCTCTTAAATTGATCCGGCCACTTATTGCAATTTACGGGATTAATTAGCTATAGCAAGCAAAGTGGGGCCAGGTGTTAAAAATGAAAAGAGTTTAAAACTAGCTTTCAAAACAAGTGAAACAACCTTTTCACCAAATTAAAGAAGAGAAAAAAGAGAAGATTAATTAACGTAGACATTAATCATCTATTAACTTGAAAAAGTTCTTTTTTTATATAACAAAGCTAGGAAACGAGCTAGTTATTTAAGGTGCAACTCTGTCATGAAAAGAAGGAACAGAAGAGATAAGATTTTGTTGTGATGAAGAAGTTTGATGATTAGGTACCTCGAGAATTCGGTTAGAGTTGTCGACAACTCCTCGAACTCGGCTTAATTCTATGCCATAATCTGCACTAACTGATATTATCTGTCTTTCACTGAAGTTTGCAATTGTTTCTGCATCAAATCCTGAAAATGCATTCCTGATCGATGGAGACAAGAAAAAATTCATTAATCCCATATGCAATAATTATTATATATTCTCAAAAGACTCTCTACGTAACAGCAGTCTAGCTACTATATATGCTGGCTGCTGGTTAATTTAATTGGAAAACAAAAGCTCACCTAAAATCTTGACGTTTTTTCAAGATTGAAGTCCAATCTGAACCAACCTGAGCACCACTTAAAACTAGCAATTCAAACAACATCCTGCATGGATTTTTAGAAATCAATACAAGAACAATTAATTATCATATATATATAGGACCATATATATACATGTAATGAGAGAGAGAGAGAGAGAGAGAGACGAACTTGTCATCATGGACTGGAACTCCCCATTCTTCATCATGGTAAGCAACATAGAGAGGATCTGCATGCACAAATTAAAGACATTTAGCCAAAAATTATTTCATGTTCATGAGCATAATAAATTTAAAATTATGTTTATGGATATCTCCGGCCATATATACCTGAATTGGATGTGATAAAAGTGCATCTCTTTTCTTCATGATCTTCATGACTGCTCAAAGATTCAAGTGGAGCAATTTTTGAGTCAAACTTAGCAGACTTAGTTCTTCCATAATGGGCAATTCGCATCTTTCGCTGAGTCTGAGAAAATGCTATTTGTTCCCTTCTCACGGCTGCTATGGTTCCCGGTGCCTCAAGAATCAAAGAAGAAGAATAAGAAAACGAAGACTCCATAGAAGGAGAAACAGCTGCAATGCTACCAGAAGCAGCAGCAGTAATTTTTTTGGAATTTTTCCTCTCTAAAGTCACCGTTTTTCTTGGAGTTAAGACCTTGTCATGACCGGTACTAATTGAATTCAACCCATTAACATCATTCCCTCTCTTAATGGGCTGTGGCCTTGGCGATTTTGACTTGGGAGAAATTGGTGGTGTCAATAAAGCCTTAGTTTTAGCAGTAGTACTTGGTGGAGGCGGCAGCACAGCAGGAGGAGGAGGAGGGGGAGACTTGGGGGAGACTTTTTTAAGTGAATTACGGCGTTCTAGGCTAGGAACACGATTACAAGTGGGTTGAAGGACGGGTCGACCATTGATCCGAGCAACCGTAGGCGGCGACATGTTATCAACGCTGGGAGAACTGAGGAGCTTAGCCTTTGAACTGCACATTTTTTTATGTAACGTTCGTGTTTTTTGGGTTGTGACAAAAAGATTATTATGTGTATGTGAATTGATGGGAATTGAAGTTGAAGAAAATGGGAGAAGATGGAGGAGGGAATGGGAGAGTAGTGGGGTATATAAAAAGGCCGGGGAAGGTAGGGACAGGTAAAGGAGAAGTTGGAACATGGGAAGGGTGGGATCTGCCATACACAGTCTTGTGAGGGGCATTACTTTTTGTTAACGAGACCACGAGGATGACAGTGACACGCTTCTTAATTACTCTCTTACATTTGGCATTGTTAGGAACTAGTTCTTTTTTTTTTTTTTTTTTTTTTATTTTTTTTTTTTTTTCTTTTTCTTATTATTTTTTTTTTATATTTCATTAGAAGAGAGAGAGAGAGAGAGAGAGAGAGAGAATAGAGAGAATCAAGGAAGGAAGTGTATAGGGGGAGATTCGTTGGGTGCTGGGGAGTGGGCTGGTGTGTGAGAAGGTGCAGCGTGTCTATTTGGAAGTTCGATCGATCCTCTCCTTTCCACCTTGTTGTTGGTGGGTGGATGCCACTTTCAATTCCCCCTCCCCCCGCCTCTTAAGCTGGAGTGGTGGATAAGGAAGGTAACAAAGTAAGAAAAAGACCAATCATTCTGCATTTCTTTCTAGCTGTCACGAATCTCTCTCTGAAAAGTTATAAATATGGGACAATTTTTTAATAACCCTTTTGAGTTTGAATAGGGTCTGAGTTTAGCTGTTTTAACAAATTAATTAATTAATAATTAAAGGAATTAATTAGAAGCCCAGAAAAGGCCTTTGTGTGGATTTACAACATCATTTGACATCTTAATTAGTTGTGTTGTTTCTCATATCTGCTTGCGGATAAAAGTACTGTCGCAAACTCGGCTGCTTTTTTCCTTGTGGGGTACTTTAATGATTCATTTTTGGATAGGATATAGCTCTGGACTGATATTTATGAATTGGACAACTCACATGAAGGAATGAGGTAAAAGCTGCTTATTCCAGCAGTCATTAGCAATTCTTTTGGAATGAAGGAAATTCACCAAAATATCCAAGTTTTAAGTGAGGCATGTAGATGATGTGCACCCCTTAGGCTCATGTAATTAGCTTGAGGAGGTGGTGGCCTGCTGTGGCATATTTCGAAAACTTTGGATCCGTAAAGCTTGATGGGCTGGGGCTGTGGACCCTCTGCACAGCTCCTCCATTGCTCTCACAATGGCCGCCACTACAGGGTGCATGTGTACAAGGCAAATTTACTTTACTTGCAAGCTAGGGAGACTAGCACCGCAAGGAAATAATGTGAATTGGAAATTCAGAGTTCTGTTCGAGCACTCATTCCACCATCAATAAGCACATATATTGTACTATTCCAAATTTCCAATATTCTGAAGGCTTGACCTGTAAGCATAGGAATATTGCTACTATACCCAGCAATTATTCTGTCGTGTAAGTGACACATGATGGCCAAAGTCTACAAATTATTTTCAGAGCTTATTGAAAAATAAAATTTAATTCTTTACAAACGGTACTTGCAGGAATTTTATATATATAGTGTATCTGGACGCGTTATTCTTCACTGGGCCGAGTTCATCATGTAGTCATTAATTGATAGAACAGTGTCATATAAATTGTGTCATGTGCACATTGCCAACAGAGACAAACAGTGAGCTCGATATATACCAACTAATATTAAGTAGTAGCTCTGGCTCAGAGAGTTGGAAGAATTAAATCCCCAGGGTGTAGGATCTGCAGGCTAGGTTGCTACAAAATTCATCCCCCACCTAGATCATACTCCATTTTTTGGTGCTGGGTGGATACTCCAATCACCGTCCACCTCATAATTAATTAAGCTAGAGATATATTCAAGTATTTTTATCGATCGTTCATCTAAAAATTTAAAACAAGGGAATATGAGATGGTAATTAAAATGGAAGATTAAGTGATCCCACATCCACATGTGATGATTTGCCTTGTAATTGGTGGGGAAATGGCCAGATAGGGAAGCAAATACTTTATTGTTTAAAGAATCTTTTGGAATAATTTCAATCACTCAATATATTTCCTTCCTTTGATATATATATATATATATAAGTGAGACAACCCATGTGTTTTCTCCTGACACGTACTTTTGATTTCTAATCAATATTATCAGTGCCAATATATCTTTATACAAAATCAAGGCAGATCACGCCCACTAATTAAAATTTGTACTCCTATTCCTATACATACAACCCAACCCACTTTTGTATCTTCTTATTAATCTATTTCTTTTCTCTTTTTCTTATCAGCTTCCAATCTACAGTTAGAATCAGTTCCTATTTTAACTTTTTTTCACGATCTATTCCCGGAAGGTGCTAATTAGTTGGTTGATTTTTAGGGTTGTCGTAAGATGAAGGCTGGTACGTTTATAAGACTTATGGCCATTGGATCATTTCAAGAATGAAACTTTTTTTAAGTAATGAGATGATCCATACCCATAAATACTTATCTAACTAAATCATTACTCTCTCTCTATATATATATATATATAAATAGACAGATAAATAAAAAAAATACAAGGGTTGCGGTGCAAAAAATGATTCCATTTTACTAATAATACTCAAAACTCTCTGATTATTCCAATCAAATTAGAAGTGATGAGTGATGAGGCATACGATTAAAAATACAAGGGTTGCGGGGTGCAAAAAATGATTCCATTTTACTAAAAATACTCAAAACTCTTTGATTATTCTAATCAAATTAGAAGTGATGAGTGATGAGGCATATGATGATGGAAGGGCATATGGCCGGGATGTATTTTATTCACCGTCACTATCATGGAGCTTTATTGAGGTTAAAATGTAGCACCAAAGCAATCAGAAAGAACAGTCACAAGGCGCGAAGCACTCTCTGACTACTTCTGTATGTTTAAATCATTCAGGGAAGAGTTGAATGACTCCTTTTTAAAATTTGGTAACCCAAACAAAACTCACACTGCAGCCACGCCAAGATGGTGGCCTTGCATTATTGTACCTCGCTGCATCTCCATAGGAATTTTAACTTGTCTCATGCACATTTGAATCTGCCAGTGACCTATGCCCACCAGAACCAAAAGTATGTTGTTTGTTTGTTTTATATGTACATTATGATTATGATCCAAGGGGGAAAAAAGAAAAAACTTAAAAGTACAATTCTATTATTGTATATGGACATGGTACATGCACACATATATTGATTTTTTTTTTTTAAAAAAAATTTTTAGTTATATACCCCTACGATCGTGACACAAGTATTTTATACAATTAGGTTTTAAGTTAGGGTGCTTAATTTTAGTATAACAAATATACAAATGAATTTGGAAATCTAGGGACCTCATGATATAAAATTTATGATTGGTAAAAAAGTTCTGGCATTAAAATGAAACTAGCTCAGCTCACTTGTGGTAAGTAGCTAGAAAAAATTAAGCTAGGTATTACATTTAATAATTTTTTTTTTTTCAAAAAAAGAGAGAAGATCGACAAGATAATTTAATGAGAAATAGCTAGTATAGGGCGGTTAAAGACAAGTATTAATTATTGTAGGCTAAGATTCAAACATACTTGTGACATTATTGTTGAGGAAATTTGATGGAAAAATGCAATGTGTTCCCTAGCCACATTTAAATGTAGAGAAGGATAAGGTTTAGTGTAGTCCTCCTTGCTCCCTTTTATTTATTTATTAATTTTAATATTTGAATTAATTTTCTGTGGAATAGACATAGTGTTTGCTTGATTAGACGTATTGGGTAATTGGGAACATAACATGTGTTTCCCCTTGGCCCTTGGGCAAGTTTGGAGCACATGAAAGTCTTTTTATGTAACATCACTGTCCCAATAACATCATCATTCAACTTGAACCCATTTATTAAAAACAAAGTAAAAATAAAAAAAGGGAAATTCCGAATACTTGATTAGGTGGGGGCGCCCTACATTTTCATGGTGAGCAAACGAGAATGTGATATCTTTCTCAAAATTGTTCTTGACAAATCGGTTGGAATTTGGTTGTCTTCATTGATACTTAATGGTCCCAAATCCCACGTACTCTAATGCCCTAGCTGTCCAAAATTATAAGAGATGTGTATATGCTCATAATTTATATATCATTCTATAATTTTGCATACACTATTGAAAATGCTCTTGTATTGACGTATATTGCCATACATTGAAGCCAATCATGACGTTCTGAGATCGAGCACCCGACTAATTGGTGATGGAGCGCGTGCAGTTCCTGCTATCCCCTATGTGCTAAGTATTACCCGGATAAATTCTAAGGTTGCATGGACCCAATTAAATGGAACAATTCGAGCTCGATTTGGACCTCCACGTATTCAAGCCAGTCATGTTACCTGTTTAGTTAATTTGATATTTAGATCGCCTTTCCAACTCAATTACTACATGGAAATATCTTGTTGCCACTAATTAAACTTTCTGATATTTGATCATGTATGGGAAAGTGAAAGGCCTACCTTGCCACATCAAAGAAGGGTGGAGATTTTCTGTCCCACTTTTATGTACCACTTTCTTATCCCCTCTCACAAATGTTTATCTTAAAATTTTAAATATGAATATTTATTAAAATGTGAGATTTTCAAAGTACACTTTTGTGAGAACGATAGAAAAGTTGTACATACAAGTGAGACAGAAAATCTCCACTCATCAAAGACAAACAGCTCAAAAGTCCCTCTTCTTTTCTTTTTACTTCACAGTAATTACCATAGTTATCAGAACCGGACCGGACATCGACCCGGACAAGAGGCCGGATGGTCGGGTCACCGGTTCAATCACCGGGTCAACTGTCGGACCGCTTAATTATAAAATATATATTATTTTAAATATATTTGAGATTTTTACAAGTATATGAATGTAAGAAGGTTATATTTCATATATTGCATTATAATGACAAAAAATAAAGTATAGCCTAGTGGTAAAGGCTTCCATCCTATAGGTTGGGAGTTCAAAAACCTCAGGGAATGCAACTTGATTTAAAAAAATTTTGAATTATTAAATGACCGGTTCAAGTGGGTCACACCGGGTCATATCGTTTCAATTGCATATTCGGTCCAATTATTAACCCAGATCGGTTAGGGGTCTGGTTCACCGGTCCGACTGGCTGGGCCGGTCCGGGTCTTATAACTATGGTAATTTCCTTTGCTCAGTAGTTGAAACCAAGTTTAGATGATCCAATATTGTTTAGACTCATGACATATAAAACTATTCGGAGGTCCCATTACCTTTCTTTAATTTTCTTTTGGGAGAATAGTAAGGATGTATATTAATTTTTCTTAAAACCGTTTTTAATTAAAGCTCAAAATTTTATTTGATCCAAAAGATAAAGTGATAATCAATTTTAAATAATTTGAGGGATGATAGGATGGTCTATAAAGTTTTTATACTAGAAGTGAAGTGATTGTGGCAAAAGTACATTCGGAATTACTTGAATCTAATATGAAAATTTTGATATTTGGATATGTAATTTGAACATAAAACTTTTTGTTAAGAAATACTTCTTCAAATATGATTTTAGAGAAGGATAACACAAACAGACTCTCCAACCCCTACCCTCTCAATTCTGGTTAATTAGTCATAATAAATTAGAATTAACTTTGAATGAAAATACAAAGTGGTTAATTCCTTTAACACTAAGTTTTGGGGCTTTGTATTAATTGCATATTCTAGTATCTTCTAAAGACACTGTTAGTAATGATTTGATTTTTGTAACAATTATTAATTAATTAAACAACTCAATGTTGACTACTTGCGGGGACCATTTCTAAGTTCTCCCAGAAACTTCAAGAAGTTTGACTTCAGCTCTCTCTCTCTCTCTCTCAGTTAATGATATAATGGTACGTGAAACATACTTCTCTAGGAGATGCAAGCTGAACGAAATCCAGAATTTTCAAGAACCCACTAACCTCTCTCATCCATCAATCAAATATATATATATATATATTAATCATCTTAGCTATTTGTTAATCCAACGTACACTCGAAAATTAACAAGACAAAAGCTTAAGGTCTTCTTCTAGCTAGCGCTTCCGCACACGTAGCATTCACAAAAACAAGGGAATCATGTCCATCTTTCCATCTGTCTTGTTTGATCCTTTCCGAGGATTCTTGTTTGAGAATAATCCAGATGTTTTTGAGGGTGCAGGGAACAATAGTAGTACTGTTATGGATTGGAAGGAAACTTGTGAATCCCACATCTTCCAAATCGACCTTCCAGGTCTTGCAAAAGACGATGTGAAGCTCGAAATTCATGAAGGGAGAATTCTTCGCGTAAGTGCAGAGAGAAAAGACGATGCTGCTGACGAAGAGGCCGGGAGCAAGTGGCATTGCAAAGAGAGAAGGCGTGGTAATTTTGAGAGGCAATTTCGTCTGCCTGAGAATGCTAACGTTGAAGAAATAAAGGCTTCAATGAATGATGGTGTGCTTACTGTTACCCTCCCTAAAGATCATCTCAAAAAGAAGCCTAAACACACCCCGGTTGAAATTGGTGGCGAACAAGGACGTGCTCCCAAAGGACTTGGCCGTTTTATTTGTTGCAAACCTTAAAAAATTACTATTAAGCAACATATTTTATTACTATAAATTAAAATATCCTTAATTATATTAGCTTGTCTTAATTTGTTTAATTTGGATTGAATGTATTAATTTGGTTTTGTTTTGTGAGCTAGAATTGTGCGTGTGCCTTAATATAGACTTTGATCTCAAAATACCCAATTTGATTTGATTTGATTTTTGGCCTAGCTAGAACAAAAGAATGGAATATATAATATAATGCTCTTGCAGTTGCTTTGTCTACAGTGTTCAGCCAGCATAATTATGACAGTACAGGGTTTTTCCAATTCACCTAGCTGGACAGAAAAATAAAAATTCTTACTCCTAATGTCCTTATATTAGTTTTAATTGATTTATAAGTAAATAAATCACTCTTCACTCTAATCTTAAAGCAAAGAGTTTACCCATTACTGCATGGTCGTCGATGATGACACTTCTACTAATTAACGTTAGAAGACCAAAAATCAAACTCAATTGAAGTGCAATTCAGTCATACTATACTTTAATTTCTGCAATTTATTATTTTCTTTTGTTTTTGTTTTTGTGTTACAAGATATAATATCAAACTCACGACCCATCCTATTTCTAACCCATTTCCATATCCTCTCTCCCAATCTGGACTAGTTATAGGGGTTTTAATATTAATTTATTTCTAGAAGCTTCAAAATGTGTGTGTATATATATAGGCTGGTTCTCCTAAGTGCCGGGTGCATGAGCGTCTGGCCACCTCCTCCCGTACTGTGAGAAATAGCAGCGAGAAGAGAATGAATATTTCAAGACATTTTTTAATCACTTTAAAAAATAGCGAATGGAACTTTCAACCGCTATTTCTCATAGCGGCTGGAGGTGGTCAAACGCTCATGAGCACGCTCCGGCGCTTAAGAGAACCGGTCTGTATATATATATATATATATTTTCTGTTATTTATTGAAAATCAGTATTAAGATTTCTAAAAACTTTAAACTTGGATCAACCATGCGAGGATGGATTGACCTACACCACTAGGACCCTACTTGTTAATGTGAGGGTACCAGCTAAGACACCAATTAACTTTAATATTGAGTCTCAAATCAATCCTCAAGAATATTGAGTATTGACTCCCAACTCGATCGACATGTTGGCATGTTGGTTCTAGCTCATAGCTAAAGACTAAAGAGAGTGCTGCTCACGTATTCTTACCAATAAAATAAATGCACGACCCCACGATCGAACTGCTATATTAACAGAGACCGAGAAGCGCAAATATCCTAATTAACCATACTCAGAAGCCAAAGCCCACCAAATACTCTGCCGCTAGCTACCTACTGATCGATAATATCAAGCATGAATTGGTGGTGCTTTTCCTTTGTCTTTGTCCTCCTTCACATGCAGTTGAATATTGTTCTTGCCCTTGGTGCCACCTCTCCATCTCTGAATAAGCCTAAGACATTGCCTCCACAAGATTTCTTGTCTTTCACTTACTACCTTAATACATGTCCTGATCTCGAAGGCATCATCCACAACAAAACTCAAGCTTGGATTAAGATGGATTACACCTTGGCTCCTAGCATCATCCGCTTACACTTCCACGATTGTATCGTCAGGGTAAGCGTCCAATTACTTAATTTTCAATTAAGTTAAATCTTTTCGTAAGCTTAATTATGCATGTAATGTACGTATATGATTCTTTTTTATAAAAAAATTTATGCATCGCAGGGTTGCGATGCTTCGATTTTACTAAACCATGCAGGGAGTGAGAGGAGTGCAAATGCCAGCAAGACACTGAGAGGTTTTCAAGTAATTGATGAGATCAAGGCAGAGGTTGAGAAGAGATGTCCCAAGACAGTCTCTTGCGCGGACATTCTCACTGCTGCTGCTAGAGATGCCACTGTTTTAGCTGGAGGTCCATTTTGGGAAGTTCCATTTGGGCGTAAAGACGGACGAATTTCCACTTCCAAAGAAGCCGATATGGTTCCCAATGGCCACGAAAATGTTACTGCTTTAATTGAACTTTTCCAAGAGAAAGGCTTGAATATACTTGATTTGGTGATCCTCTCTGGGTCACACACAATTGGTAGGTGTACTTGCAGTGCAATTCAAGATAGGCTCTTCAACTTTAATGGGACTGGCAAGCCTGATCCCTCCATCGATTTTAAGTATTTGAACATGTTGAAGAGAGAATGCAAATGGGGTCACTTCTTATATGTTGATCTTGATGGAACAACTCCAAGGACTTTCGATACGTTTTACTACACAAATCTTCAGAAGAAGATGGGATTGTTACACACCGATCAATCACTGTATTCAGATGCAAGAACTGCACCTTTTGTTGATGCACTGGCGTCACAGCCTTCACTTTTTTCAAATCAGTTTGCAGCCTCCATGGTGAAGCTTGGAAACGTACAAGTTCTCATTGGGAAAAAGGAGGGTGAAATAAGACAGAATTGCAATTTTGTCAATCCTTATTGAATGGTGTCACGCACACCTTCTTCTTCTTTTTCTTCGGGTGTTCATGTTTGAAATTCTAATTGCATTCAAATAAATTGATGCTGGGTCTTGACGGTCTAGCATTTTTTCAATCCTTAATTGTGTCCATTATATATTAATCACAAAACTAAGCCAAATATTGCCATAAGGGGCCGGGAAGTCCATCGAATAAATGACCTATTATAATCTGGCCTAATTAATTAGACAAGTGTCAGTCCACTGGAACATCAAAGTTCTTGAGACAAAGATTATATGCTGAATATTGTATAAAGATTCTCCATCTCTATCCAATCAAGACCCACAAAATTTTAGGTGGCATTTGGCGTAATGTCCTGTAAATAGAAGTCATTTTTGAAGAAGTGATTACTGAGATAGACTAATTTTTAAGCACTCAAGGTCACTCACTTGCACACACACTCCTTGGACACTTACTGACTTGACTTGGCTTTTCTCACATTTGGAGGTTCTCTCACATGTACATCAAAAGAGGGCTTAAGCCCTTTATATACTTGCGGGTAGTTGCGGCTAACCGAGCTAGGTAGTGTGGTTGTATCACCTACTATGGGAGGAGGTAAGAGAGTTTAGAGAAAGAAATAGAATGACCAAGAGAAATCTTGAAGGCTGTAGAGAGAGACAGAAAGAGAAGAAGGTGAAAGAAGGATCTAGAGAGGCGGTGATGAATCTTCAACACTTCCTACAAACTTAGTTTTTTAAACTTTTTTTACTTCTTCCAAATAAACTTCAGACTTCGATAAAATTTCATTTAGAAGAATTCACCAAACACCAAACACACTTTTTAAGATTAAAAAGTCCATTTAGAGCTTCTCAAAAATTACGCCAAATGTCTTAAAGGGAACCATTTAGTGTAAATTAGAAGCCCAATGGATTCTAGTACCACTTGAACAATTGCATCTGGGTATCCAATTTGACAGAAATTCCCATTATTGGAGAGGCTCTCTCGGGATAGGGACTGCTCTGTAATACTCAAAATGTCCTCGAGATACAAAATTAAATTCCTAAGATCAGGGATACTACAATCGAATTGAAAAACTCTTTGGTCCCTATTGATATTTGTGAAGTGGTCAGGACTCAGCTGGAAGAGATACAAGGATAGAATCAGTCTCTGGATGCATCATCATTCGTGATGAGCATGGGTATTGTCAAGGTTGCAGCTACTTTCAGTTTTGGCCCGGCTTTCGTCTTGGTTGCACAATGTTGGGCTCTAAGGAATCGTTTAATATATTATGACTTTCGACAAAAATAATCAATTCTGTACAACTGGAAAGCAATTTGTTGGTTGCAATTAACATAATTTTGGGGCAATGTGATTAACTCATTAGAGCCATGAGATTATTAAAACTATAAGAGCAATTGGTTGGATCCATTTACTTGGATTTAAATTTTTTTTTTTTTAATATCCTTTAGTGAAATATACAGTCATTTGAATCTAAGTGCTCCAATGGTACATTATTCATTTTTTTGCTCGTCTCTATATCTTTCTCTTCCTAAACCAAGTACAAATTTTCATGCACTTTTATATATCTTTAAAAAAATAATAATAAAAAAAAAAGGGGGGATGTATACAAAATTTTGAGATGGATCCAAAACTGAATCAAAATTTTGTATCCAATTTTATATTACCTTTATTTTCATTTGGATGTAAAAATAAATTTACATCCCCTTTTGAATTAAGCATTGCCTTAAACATTTTTTTTCAAAAGTTTCCCATACTAGAGATTTGAAAAAAATATTGTTGTTGAGAATTTTAATTGTATAATATAAGAAAAAGAATCTTAATTTTTTTTTGTTATTGGTGTATTTGATATTTTTTGGATTATTTGTATAAAAAATTAATAAATAAATAAAAAATTATTTACCGAGAGTGATTGATCGGCTCCCTAAAAAGTACACCGAAAACTAAAAAGAGCTTGGGGCATTAAAGTTTGAAGGATGGTTGGATCCATTCACACCACAGCCCCGAGCCATAAATTCCATTCTCATCTAAATCAATCAAATCTTGTAGAGAGTGAACCAAAAAGTCAAGCGAAAGGAGAAAGAGGGAGAGAGAGGGGAGAGCGTGTGTGTGGTAATGGCGAAGAAGGCACTTTTGATAGGGTGTAATTACCAGGGAACGAAAGCAGAACTGAAAGGATGCATCAACGACGTGACCAGGATGTACAGTTGTCTCATCGAACGCTATGGATTCTCCGAAGACGACATCACTGTCATGATCGACACCGATGAGTCCTATCCCCAGCCCACCGGCAAGAACATCCGCCGAGCTATTGAAAAACTCATCCGATCTGCCGAGCCTGGCGACTTGCTCTTCATTCACTACAGCGGCCATGGCACCCGTCTCCCTGCCGAAACCGGCGAAGATGACGATACGGGTTACGACGAATGCATCGTCCCCTGTGATATGAATCTCATTACTGGTGAATCATTTCTTACCTCATTACTCTCAATCATCAATTCTATTTGATCTACTACCTCTCTCTATATATCCTAGATCTGTTCCTTCTGATCAACGAATTCTATTGTTGAATCAACAAAAAAATTCATTTGCACAAAGCTTGGATCCGTGGTAAGGAGCCATGATTCATGATAACCCTAGCTTAGGTCAGAGAATCAGCATATAACTACATGTATTCTCGGCCTGTGAGGCTGTGACTCCTTATGACGAACTCCTATCACTTTGATTTATTTTCTTTCAGCTGCTTTTCTTTTCTTCACAAATCCCACGAATTTGATTGGTTTTCTCCACATCATTGGTGAAATTCGAGAATGATATTAATCCAGAAACCCAGCATTGCTCTTTTATATATCTACCATTCTCGAACAATCTAGAGACTATAGTATTTATTTAACATTGGCGACGCTTGCATTTACGTGAATGGAGTCTCTTTGATCTATTGATTGCTTGATTCCTCATTCCGGTTTTTGAAATTCATGTTTACTTATCTTCTATAATTCTACGGGCGGACAAGAATCGCTGCTGTTCATACTTGATCTTAATAGGATGACAGATTGTTGACTCTCAATTGGCCGGGTGTGTGTGAACAGATGATGATTTCAGGGACTTCGTAGACAACGTTCCGGAGGGTTGTCGCCTAACAATTGTATCAGATTCGTGCCACAGTGGTGGCCTGATTGATGAGGCCAAAGAGCAGATAGGGGAGAGCACAAAGCAGCAAGAGGAGGGGTCGGGCTCCGGTTTTGAATTCAAGAGCTTCCTACACCAGACAGTGCAAGGTGCAATTGAGTCTCGTGGAATCCACATCCCTTCAGGATTGCGCCACCACCATCGGCACAGGGAAGAAGAAGATGTTGATGACAGAGAAGTTGAAGCGGAATATGGGGAGAGAGGATACATGAAGAGTAGGTCGCTACCCCTCTCCACTCTCATAGAAATACTGAAGCAGAAAACTGGTAAAGAAGACATTGATGTAGGGAAGCTGAGGCCGACTCTTTTTGATGTCTTTGGAGAAGATTCAAGTCCTAAGGTGAAGAAGTTCATGAAAGTCATTATGAACAAACTCCAACAGGGTGACGGCGAGAGTGGAGGTGGTGGATTCTTGGGGATGGTTGGTAATCTGGCTCAGGACTTTCTTAAACAAAAGCTGGATGAAAATGATGAAGGGTATGCAAAACCTGCCTTGGAAACAGAAGTGGGTAGCAAGCAAGAGGTTTATGCTGGAGCAAATAAGCGAGCACTTCCTGATGGTGGGATTCTCATTAGCGGCTGCCAAACCCACCAAACTTCTGCCGATGCCAGCCCTTCGGGGAATGCTGATGAAGCTTATGGGGCTCTTAGCAATGCAATCCAGACGATTATTGCTGAATCCGATGGTGCAGTTACTAATCAGGAGCTTGTCTTGAAGGCAAGGGAGATGCTGAAGAAACAGGGTTTTACTCAGCGCCCTGGCCTCTACTGCAGTGACCATCACACCGATGCTCCGTTTGTGTGCTAATCTGGAAAATTCTCTACTACAGGCGAGTGAAAAAATAAACTGTGTGTGTGTTTTGGTGTCTCTCGAGTGTTTGTACTGCTTTCTCTATGGATTTTAAATAATAACTGGTCTTGAAAAGAAAGAAAGGAAGGTTTTTGTATTTCAGCTTTCATTTCAATGGCAATGTGTGGTGACTGATACAATTATAGTTCAAGCAAAAAGACTGTAACCAATACAACTAGTAACCTGTTGTCTTTCGTCTCCTATACAAAAAGGTAAGCCAAAAATTGGAGCAAAAAAAATTACATATAAATCAAAATGAGACTGCACAATTCTATTACATGATGCAGAGATCAACTTCCTTTTTCAGTGTGAGGCTTGTGCTGGTTCCCATGGAGTCGAGCTGTTTTCCGCACTTGAAAAGCTGTTGCATCTTATGGTGCGGATGACATAGCCAAAAACTGATGCGTTTAATTGATCACCGCATCGAGCAAAAAATGCCTCCACTGTTTCATCTCAATCATCAATTTCTTGAACCCATGCTAAATCTGTCAAGGTGTCCAAAAGACTATTAAATTGGTTTCTATAAAGGCTTAAATCAAAACTCGTTAATCATGTAGGATTAGAGACTTAATTCGCGAGAGTCACTAAAATTTAAAATAATGGATTTCAGGATAGTTGTGTTCCGTTCTAACATCAGCATGTTAGAATTTACTTCACATGCAATCAAATAAACAAAATAAGTGAATGCTAACTATGAGATAGATTCTGTTTTTGAGGTGAAGATATATTCGTTTTGCTTAATTGCAGAGTCCATGCAAGTAGGGAAATGACAAGACAAGATGATAGTGGCACACGCGCACTCAGAGAGAGAGAGAGAGGCCAAACCTTGAAGCACAGATTCCACCGCTCCACTTGGGACAAGAAGCCCAACAATTCGTTGATTATCTGTGGTAGTCTCTATACGCACGACACGGAGCCTTTTATGGCTTTGGCGAGCCTGTAGAAAGTGTTGAAAGTGTTACTTGAGGTCTCAATAGTTGTGGATGAACATTTGAAAATTTATATATACTTGATGTGTAAAAGAGTTCCCAAATGGATGATCATAAACAAATGATATTTAGTGCAAAATGACAATAATTATCAAATGTCTGCATGCCTTGTTAAAATAGGAACTATAAGCTTACTAAAGTCCTCCACACCCAAACCCAAAACCAAAACCAAACATCAAACAAAACAAAACCACACTTCCCTCCCCCCCCAGCAACCCTTCTCACCACCCAAAAAAAAATAAAAAGCTTTTAACTATCTTTATTTTTTTATTTTAACTATCTTTATTTTTTTATGAGAGAAATATGCGAGTTTCTTTATAAAAACAGGGAATACAAATAAAAACCTGACTACACCAAAAAGGAGAATTGAGTCAAACAAGGAAACAATCAAGGGAAGGCAAAGAAAAATGAGCAAACACAAAAGAATGGCCAAACAAACATGAATAAAAGAGCCACCCAAACATTGTGCCACAGTCCTATTAGCATCCAATTCCTTTGCCTCAAGCAATTCCTTCAGGATGCAGCGAAGGACTTTCCTTCCAAGCACACCGAAGGATACACAAGGTAATAATATTCAATGACAACTAATTCTTCTAGTCTTCTCATTAATCCTCCAACCAATGTTTTGGTTTTTTCAGCAAGAAAAGAACATTAGAATATATTAATTACACATAAAAACAGAATATTGGGCTTGATACTCGAATCTGAGACCTCCCAAGTACACCAAAGGATGCACAAGGTACCACTATTTTTTTGCCATGATTTTTTTTTTTATTTTTTTTATTTTTTGTGTGTTGTGGGTTGAAGGGGAGAAAAAAGAGGGGATGGGGGTGGGGTCTTATGAATCTGATAAGGAATGGCATCAGACTACAAGGCCATAGGCTTCCAACCACTATTAAAAAAAATCCTGGTATGATCATGAAAACCCTACAAAACACCAAAACAGTACAGGAAGAATGCAAATCATGAAAGAAACTATCCCAGAGTTTTCATTTGAAGTCTCTTCAATGAACAACAATAACCAGAGGACTGACATCCATGAAAGCTACCCTCTCACCATTCCCATTCCCATTGCCACCAAGAACCTAATCCTCTCCAAAATTTGTCCAAACCTGTTAACAATATTCTTCCATATCCCACCCCATCAGATCTTTCACTTCTATTGGAATTCAGAAACACTTTTTCCTTATGCACTACATACTTGCCCAGCACAACTTACTTCATATCCAGTCATTGTCACCAATCTATGTCCAAATCTAATAACCCAAGAGAGTATTATCTATAAACCCAGGGGGTCTAAAACACAAATACCATCCCCATATAATCTGAGAAAACCTCCACTGCTAAACTATGGGACATTTAATTCTCCCCTCTTATTTCTCTCACCATAAAGGGGGAGAAAAACCTACAAACTGGCCAGCAAAGAAGAAAAAGGTGGCAAGAAACGTTAAGTACATGGAGAGAAGCAAATGTACTACAAATAAGAATATCCTCCCTCCCTTAGACAAACAAACCTTTCCTTCTTTTTACCTTTCAAAACCCAGATCCCACACTGCTTATAACATAAAGGAAGCACGCATTGGAAAACCTGAGATGGTTGACCTAAAGATTCATAATCTCAGGGATTCTCAAGCAAGAGAATATCCCACACGTCTCATAACTGCGCCTTACCTAACAAAATGCTTCCAAATTTTGTTTACAAACTTAAAATTCTGGCAGCAAATTCCAATGGATTCTCAAGCAAAAGAATTTCAGTCTTTAAATCCTATGTGACAAACCTGAAGCTAATAAATATACATACTAAGATGATTATGAATATAGTGCACTTCATCTCCATACAGGGAGATATGTACTCAAGAGCAGGCCTAAAAAGGGGAACACGAGGTGTAATGATAAACATTTCAACTGCATTACTTGTTCATGTTTGCTTTTACAGTAAAAATAGCCATAACCTAGAATTGAAATGTCATGTGATATACACATTGGGGACCACAAAAATATAAAACATAAAAAATAATGACCCAAGAATCTAGAAAATAGTATTTCACCATAAACAAACTTTAATCATGCTCCATGGCTCACCAAGTGGAGCAAGAATTTTAAAACTGCAAAAAGTGTCCATTTTTAATTACAGCATTTCAATCATGCAAATTAAAGAGCCATCAGAAAGGTGTAATTAAGCAGCATATGAGGTTGGTTTACCTGCTTAGAAAGAGCCTTCTCAATAGTTCCCCAAACAGGAAGAATGAGGCCACCCAAAACATTTACTTCCTGTCGTCTCCTGCCAACTGTACAGAAGCTTCCCACCTTACAATTGGGCCCGTGCATGCACTGCAGGTCAAGGCAATCATAAGCTATGTGAAGATACAAGCGAAGGCAGCATAGCAAAATGGTGTATTTACTACTTGCATTACATCATGGGGAATTGTTAGTTCAAAACCTATAGAACTAATTGTTGCACTAGGTTTAGAGTGACAGATGGGGTTTACTGAGGACTTTTTGGGATAACTTTGATTTGTGCTTTTAAAGTATAAGCAGAGAGAGGCAGAAGTCCAGTCAAGCAAACGCAGAAGTAAATTCTGTTTGGAAACTGGGATACATTGGGGATTTACTTTTAGTGAGGTTAAGTAACAAGGGCAAGGTTAGCATTTGTAATTTTCATTAACGAAAAGCTACTTATGCTTTTCTTAAAAGCAAGTGGCTAGGTGCTTCATCCAAAAAGCAACAAAAAGCAACTTAACTACTTCTCTATTTTTATCCAAACATGCTCAACTTGTGCTTTTGGGCACCAAAAGTAACTTATGCTTCTCTATCCAAACAAGCACATAATTTTGACTGCTACATTAATTGATGACATAAAAAATATCAAATATTTGAACACAGATGGAGTAGATTCAAGAAGTCGTGCAAGGGTCTATCACATTAAAAAAAAAAAAAAAAATTGGAAGATGCAAGAGGTAATTCTAGTAACTCCTTCCTACTTAATTCTACACACGTCTCACCACCTTCCTTTGCAAGATAACCCATAGCCTCAAGGTTATCTTGAATTAACTTGGTATTAGAGCAAACAATCCTACCTCTTCCTATTCTCGACACATTCTTTCAATCATTCTACCACTATGGTGACAAACATAAAGCTCCTTCTAAGTTTGAGGCATTCTCAAAAGATTATCAAGCCTCAAAGAAAGATGTTAAGGCCAACAAGAACGACATTGCATGGCTTAAAGAAGAAATACATACTATTACCATGACCTTGAACGATGTTGCATGGCTTAAAGAAGAAATTCATACTAGTACCATGACCTTGGAGGAGAAAATAAGGATGAATGAATTGTGGGCTCTTTTCACGGGCAAGGAGGAACCCGCTCCTCCTTCAATCTCAAACGAAACCAAATTTTTTCCAAATTTACAAGAAGTCCCACAGCAGCTTGCTCCCTAAACAAGAGTTGATGGATCTTGTCCAAGCTTATCATGTGGACAAACAAATCGATGTGGTGGAATAAGGACATGATTCTTGCAGTAGAAGAAAACATTAACAAGAATTTTTGAAACTAGCACAAATGGAGGAGATTAGTTGGAAACAAAAGTCAATGGAACTGTGGTTGAATGAAGGTGATAGGAACACAAACTTTTTCCGTATAAATTTTAATGCCTAAAAACAACAAAACTTTATTGGGAAAGTGATGGTGGATGGGCATTTGGAGAAAGAAGAGAGCGATACAGCAAGCAAATTTCTCTATTTCTTCGGGAAAAAAACATATTTGAAAAAGAGATTAATTTGCAAATTAGATGGGAAGAAAGCTCATGATCACATAAATAGGAATTTCTTACTTAGTAGGAGGTGGAGGGGTAAAAAAAGGGGTGTATTTCACATATGCTATATGTTGATGATACAATTGGGTTTTGCGGTTCAAGCAGGGATTAGTTATGATATTTGAGGTGTGTTTCTTTGTTTTGTAGTATAGGGGTTAAAGTTTAATCTAGCTAAAAGTAAGATAATCTCAGTTGGAAATCGAGGGAATGTGAATAATATATTGGGATGTGATTACCTTCGGGAGCGCCCTTTGAAGCAAAGATGGTGAAGGACTCGATGGTGGAAAGGTTGAGAAGAGACTCCGTGGGTGGAAGAGAGGGAATTTGTCGAAAGAAGGCAAGATGACTTTGATATGGAGTACTTTAGATAGTTTGCCAACATATTACATGTTATTTAGAATACCCATGTTAGTGGCAAAGATTTTAGAGAAATTGCAAAGGGACTTTTTGTAGGCATCGATGTGAGAGGAACCTAAATTTCATTTCATGGATTGGCATGTAATTTCCTCTCCCGAGAAGGAAGGGAGCTTGGCTCTGCGTCCTTTATTGTTGATAAATGAAGCATTGTTAGGGAAGTGGCTATGGAGGTTTGAGGTGGAAAGAGAGGCACTATGGATGAGGTGATAAAATGGAAGTATGGGTGTAAAGAGGGACTGCTAGAGCAAAAGGGTTAGAGGTAGTCATAGAGTGGGATTATGAAATGCTATATGGCGGGCTTTAATACTCTCACAACGAAGTCAGTTGTAAAGTGGGAGAGTGTACAAGAGTAGGGTTTTGGGAAGATATTTGGTGTGAAGAGAGGGCTCTTGTGGAGGTTTTCCCAAGTTTATTCAAGATTGCAGTCTCTAAGAATACAAGGATTGTATATGGTATATCTTAGACAAGAAAGGTTTTGAGTTGGAACATCACTTTGGAAGAAATTTTTATGATTGGGAGCTTGAAGGAGTTGCAGCGTTTTTTAGCAACTTTATTTTAACGAAGGTTGAAAGAGGAGTTGAAGAGAAAATAGTTTGGAGAAGAAAAGCCAATGATTTGCTATCAGTCAAATCCTTCTTTGATGTTCCATACAAAAGGTGAGATTGGAGTTTTCTGGCAAGCAAAGTGTGGGAACCTTTGTCTCTCCTAGAATGGTGTTTTTTGTGTGGACAATAGCACATAATAAGTGTTTAATGATAGACAATCTCAAGAAGATATTTTTTCTATGCCAAATCATTGTGAAATGTGTAAGATATTGATAGAGACAATGGTCATCTTCTTTTACATTGTTCACTTTCTAAATTTCTTTGCCATACAGTGAGTGATGACCCAATCACTAAAACAATTACTCAAGGGATAGTGGTGTAGGAGTAGCCAAACTCAGCCTAAATCAGCTTGGAAGATGGTTCCGCATACTATTTTTTGGACCATTTGGAAGGAAAGAAATAGAAGAATTTTTCAAAGAGAGGAAGAGTACTTAAAGTTTAGTGTAGCTTGAAAGATCTTTTTATGGAAAAAGTTGGTAGTTTTAGAAGTGCAAGAGTCTTTTCACCTTTTTTTTTTTGGATACTTTGCTGTTGTGATTTTTATTTTTTATCATTTTGTTTTATTTCTTTTGTAAACCCCAAATGTACAAGGGTCATTTTGTCCCTTTATTCTTTTTAATATTTTATGCCTATTTCAAGTAAAAAACAAATGTGGCAAGGAAACTTTTGAAATTAATGGGATAGTAGTGGTCAATTTGTTTCAAAGTTGATTTTTGGTTCATGTTATTTGGTCTGTACAACATTGCTAAAAAAATAATGAGAAAGCAATAGACAGAGTTTTAGGGAAATGGAATATCTTTTAATATTTAATTATCTAAGCTTACCGGCTCATTGTGCTCAAGTAGTTACACATTAGTAATCCAATGAATTATTTGTACCAAATAGAAATTAACCAATTGGAACGTGTATCATTACATCCTGAAAGCAATAAATTCATCAAGAATCTTTACCTGTTTAGATGAAACTTCATATTCATCTTCCCAACCAGTTCGGGCCTTTTCTAAAGATGAAATTTTTCTGTACTTGTTTTTTAGCTCTGGCAAAAGCATTTCCCTGGAGAAGAAGGAAAATGAAGTTGGTATAGAAAGAAGTTCTAACAACAAATCTTGATGAAGCCTAATTTGATACCTCAACGCCTCTCCAACAGCAGGACGAAATATCTTAAACATTCCAGAAGCAGAACTGAAATACAAGTTGAAATAAAGACAACAAAAAAGTTAGTCAAGCAGAAGGCTTCAGTCATTTCAGATATTAAAGTTGAAATAAACATCATAAACATCTAGAAGACCAGGGGAAGTCACAGCCAAAAGAAGACAACAACAAAAAAGGAAAGGATGAAGCCATAACAGTAGGAGAATAAAAAAAAAATTCCAACAGAGTAGAAAAATATTCTACTTCAAAAACAACATAAATACATTCTAAACCTATGCCAACAAAATCGTAACTTCAAAAGACCTTGCGAATTACGATGGTTCATTATGAGATATCAAACCCAGCCCTTAGTTTTAACAATCTGAAAGAAAATGATACAATAGTCTATTTAGACTTCTTAGCCTAGAGTCCTTTCCATTTACAACAAAAACAAGATAGAAAATTATACCTTATATGATATAAAATAATCACGCCAGATATTCTTTCCCCTGATTCGTTTAATTAAACTACATATCCCTTTTCTTAACCTAACATTAAAAAATAAATAAATAAAAATAAGAAGGGGAAAGTTGGGATTTGCAACTTTTTTACTGTAACAACTTTCTGGCTACTCGTATCCTATTATCACTAGTAACAAAATGCTGTCCAGTAAATATTTACTCCTTAGCACTATGGCAAGAAAGATATTTTTCCTGAAAAAGTTAAATTCAGATATCCATTTGAATAATAGAGTAAGCTAATTCTAACTCAACAAGTAAACAATTCATTGTCAATTAGCATCCGTGCTTTGGTTTATCCTTTGCTCCTTGTTTGAGAATATCCAGGCAGTCCCCTCCTCCCCAGCAAAACTCTGAAATGGCTAGTAGATTGAAGCATATAATCCTGTAGGAAAGCAGTACTAGAAGCCTTTCATTTTTACAAACTCTAGGTAATTTGGAAGGAATTAAAAATGGAAGCATCTTTGAGGCGTCTCTTTTAATTTTTAATTTTCATGGATTGAAGCAAAAGATTGCAAAGAGATCTCTCCTAGGGGGCTCTTACACAGTTACACAAACCACAGCCCCCCCACCCTCTTTTTGTTTAAAAAAGTTAGGGTTGGCTCTTATAGTCAATGATTAAAATCCTCCTACAATCAGAGAGGTCGATGGTCTTAGTTCATTCATCCCTTAGTGTTTAGTATGTGTACTTTTCTTTTGATGACTGTTACACGATCTTGGGTAGAACTATGACTGTTACACGATCTTGGGTAGAACTCAACCCCAAAAGCTAGCTCAAGAGGTGAGGGTGCCTTCACGCTTATATACAGTACATTCCTTTCATACCTAGGCGATGTGGGACTTCGCTTCACAATTACACCTTCTCCTCTTTGCTTTTATGATAAAACTAGTGGTGAAAACTTAAATACTTCATAATTGTTTAAAATATGATTTCAATTGCACTTGGAAACACATTTATCCAGCTACTTAATGGTCCGAAACCATCCCAATTAAAAGGGCCTGAATCATATACACTGTATTCAATTAATAATTTGATAGGTTTGGATTCATTTGAGTGACATGCATTCATGAATTGGACCTGATTAAGATTTGCTGTAGTGGGCATATTGTAAAGGATCGGAACTCATCACTTTCATTATCTTATTCATTTATCATGAAATCTTAATAAAAGTTGTTCGATTTCACTGCTGCCTATGTTACATGGACCCTTTGCTTCACCCCAGAGTGCCCGTGTTAACATGACATGACATGGGTGTGAACACACCAGGAAGATACTTTCAAAAAAAGTGGAAATCCTTTGGAAAGCAAACAAATAAGACACCTGGACACATGTTAACACCCAAAACCTGAACCCAATTCCATGTAAAGTAGGGTTCCTTGATCATGAAAAACTAATAATCAGATTGAATCCATTAATTCTGATGAAGACAAAGTCTGCAAGTTTACCTCGGTAAAGTTTTAGAATAATGTCAACAAAACACTGATTTGGTGATAACTTTCTTCTTTAAACTAGTTATCTAAAGTAATGATTGGTACCAAAAAATAAAAATGTAAGATTTAATAAAGAATTCCACATGTGCGCCCACACACATATGAATATACAAAGATCCAACTATCTTACCCTTCAAAAGCTAAAAGGAAGTGTCGCCTTCCCATCCATTCCCTCTTAGATTCATAGAATCCATCAAGGGCTGAACCAAGCCCATCCTTTTGCTTCTCGTCAAGCAAGTTAGCTGCAGACTACACACAAACACATATATTACAAATTTGAGGTTCCCAAATGAAATATACCATATCAAATTAAGTGAAGAAAAAATAATACCTCCCATGTGATTCCGCGGTCCATAATGAAAGTAAACAGTACAGTGGACGCCCCAGACATCTGATCAACATGAACAGTCTGCAAGAAAGTGGAAGTCAATATATCCGTTTATGTGAATCCAGCAAGAACTCTAGTAAGAGACATAACCTTTGGTGTTCCTTGTAGTTCAATAATGTTAGCTTTCATATCAACAATCCCCGAGTCAAAATGCCCTTCAGTGCGTGCATTCTGAACGAGAAGATCAAGGATGCTGACGAATAACTCAAAGAGCCTGTATTTTAATGGTAAAAATTAAAATATTGAGCATCAGTGGTAACTCTAACAAGCATCTCACTTTCCAACCAACAAACCACATACCTGTTTTGGATCTCAGGTGGCAGCCCTAAGAGCCGATTGAGAAAACGCCCAACATCATGCATGTCTGAATCAACTATACGCCCAGAAAACTTTCCAGAATCCTTCCCATTACCTATAGCAAATAATAAGAACCCAAAAGTAATCATCAAACAAATTATTAAATCATAGATAAATTAGTATACATTATGATATATCACATAAGAAATAACTCAAAACAAGAATTGTAGAATGAAAAACAAATGTTTCACTTTTGTTCTACTCAATTGTATGAAACAATAATGTATTAATGACAAAAGTGATTACCGATAACTGTGTCCCTAACTATTCCAACAGACACCAGAGCAGCTTTTGCTTTCACAATAAAATCTTGGATTGTATCTGGTTTTTCAGATGAGCATCCTGGAGGAACAACTGGCAGAGAATCCTGAAAAACTGAACATTAGTATTTTCATATAAAATTCAGATTATTTTTACTTATGTAGAACAGCAAAAGGAGTATAGACATTATCACAACATGTTTATTAAAACCTGCTCCAAGATTCCTCTATACATCACCATCAAGGCCTTTTTTCCATAAGCACTATCATAATTATATGCACTCAAAGATGGTCCTTGTCCTGCCCTGCAATCCAACCAATAATATAATAACACACAATCAGCAAAGAATAATTTACTGGTTCAAGGATAAAGTGAATTCATTTCCACAAAGCTCGATAGTGAGTAAAAACACCAAAGACAAATGCAACTTACCTGCGATCTCCTTGTGTTAAGGCTCCAAGAGATTCCAATCTCTTAGCAACAATAGATGCAAACCGGCGTTCACCACCAAGATTAGTAAAGAGTAGCCTGCAAAGCATACAAGAGAATAAATTGATTTGGTCCAAAATATTGAGGAAGTCAATAAAACATTTCATTATGTCTATTGAAAATTATAAATACCATTTGGCATCTGCTATTTCTGAACTCACCCCTGTCTAATTATAAAAGAAATCACTCATGTTACTCAGAAAATGAGAAAAGATGGAACTCCAACAAAGAAATTCTCCAATGTGATCGATCAAATTTCGACGATCTCATGGGGTACTCCTATATCCATTCCCCTTGCAATCCCCAACTGAGCAAAATAGAATTACTTAACAATTATAAAATTGTATTTAAGAGAACACATAACTTAAACTCGATTCCTTGAATGCGCTAGCTCTAACCTCTCATAACAACATTCATTTCTAATTCTATTATTTCTTGTTTTGTTACTCGTCTATGTCAATATCCTCACTCAGCTAACCTCAATTTATGGACAGGTGGTTTCTAGGTTGCCTAGCATTCCGTTCCAAAGTGCATGTTAGCCTTATAGCACCTTATCAAAATTTCCTACATTTTGATGTGAGGATCCAACCCCAAGTAGTTGGGAGTTAAGGCATGTATAGTTGTTGAGTTGTTGAATTTGATGGGAACGTGAGGCTCACAACACAGCCTAGAAGCACTTCTCAACTCCCTTCATTTCGCTCTATATCTTTAAACAATGTTATATTTTAGTAGTTCTAGGGTTGAGTTACAATTTTTTTTTCTCATAAGCAACCAAATATTATTAATGAGAGGAAAAAGAGGTACAAAGAGAAGTATAAAGAATCTTTCTCGATCAAAGAAACTGGTGCACAAACAAAAGAGAAGCAAAAAAGGACACCCAAATACCATAAGGATACACCCAGATATAGAGGCTTCACAACATCAAAGAAGGCAGAAGTGGCCCCAATATGTCCAAATTTCCCAAAAAAAAAAAAAACACTGTCAGCTGAACTTAGCACGCAACCAAATTCCAACCCCACGCTATGAGAGAGGTCCACAACTTAACAACAGAAGTAGGCATAGCACCAAGAACCAAGCTAATGACAATGGAAGCATTCCCTTCAAACAATGAAAGGAAAAATTGCTAATTAAACTAATCCAACTTTAGTTCTGAATAAATATTTCACATATATTTATATATTAAACAGTAGTTGGATCTCTGGGTGGTCAGATTTCCCAAAACATCAACAATAATAATGTCAACTGCAATCTGAGCATTGAATGTAACACAATTATAAGAAAAGGAGCACTATTTTAGCTATCAGCTTTTTCTTTTTCTTTTTCTTCTTTTTATAAGCAACAAGAAATTTTATTAGTAAGAATTAGGAGGACAAGATGTCCTACTTTACAAAGATGTAAAATAAACAAAAACAAAAACAAAAGCTACTACAAAAACAAAACAAACCCACTAATCATGTATCAAAGCACATTTTCCATAATTATAAAACAAAGGAATACCCCTAAATTCCTCAGACAACAAAGCCCAAAATGAACAGAAAAAATACTCCATTCCTTTCTAACCAAATAACCCAAAAAAGTAGCTACAACCGCACATCTCCATAATACAATAACTCTTTTACACAAAGAATCCACAACTCTATTTCCAACATCTCAGAAGAGAAAACCAAAGCCACCCAACATATCCAAAAGCTGAAACAATTTCTGCCATAAAACTATAGCGGTTGGACAATGTAAAAGCAAATGATCCAAACTCTCACCATCACCCCTACACATCACATGCCACTAAAGGGAAAGAGACATACTGAGATTCCTTCTTTGCAAAAGTTCGTGGGTAATACTAATAATCTTCCGATGAGCCACAACCTAAGCAAACACCTAAAATTTGGAGGCACTTTGGCTTTCCAAATCATTTTATACAGACCAAAGAGAGGTAACGAAGGAAGGAACACCACACGAACATAATAATAATAATAATAAAATAAATAAAAAAAGATTTGCAAGAGAAAAACACACAAAAAATGAACACATCACTTTCTCTTGTCTTGGTTGGACTATAGGTCTCAAAATCACCCCCTCCACAATAGATAATAAAGATGACAACTCCTTAAAACTCTCTATCGGTGAAATTCCGACTAAAATGAAAAATCCCAACTAACAATAGGTAACAAGAAGGAAACCACAAAATTGACAATGGAAGAATTACCTTAGCTACAAGTTGAACATTGAATGTAACACAAGTATAATAATAATAATAATAATATATATATATATATATATATATATATATATATATATATATATATAGAAAAATGTACTTATGAGGGATACATCATTTTAACTAAAATCAGCTAAGACCATTGAGCCATTGGATTGGAATCTTGAGATGAATCATGCATGAAGTGAATGGGAATCTAAGGGCATGTGTTCTTAGCTGATTTTAGTTAAAATGAGGTATAGCTGATAAGATCAGGACTATATATATATATATATTAATTACATACATACATTAATGAAACCACAATATGAACATAATAGAAATTGATTAAAAATTATGCCTACTCTACCTATACTCAGGAGCAGAAGCTTGATTTGACCGATGAGTTCTTCCAAACTGTTGAATTGCTCGATCAGCACTCCAAGGAAGTTCTAGAGTTAAATGAACCCTTCTTCTCTGGAAAGATAGTCAGATGGCACACAATGAGAATAGGAGACAACTTGAAAAGTATATGCTGTATCAAAATATGTATCTGGACAGTTCGCTGTACAGTTCACAATAGGAAACAGCCTGAAAAGCATATGCTGTATATCTGGACAGTTCACTATAGATTAAAATTTCTGTTCCAATGCAGAAATGCACAGGAACATCTAACTTTAAACACTGTCAAAGAACTGTGCCATTAAGACGTAAGAAATTTCACAAAACTACATATACCTGATTTTCACATTAAAAAAAAAAAAACAAAAAAAAACTACCGAGTACGGAGTACCTGATTTACTGCCCTTCTATCTGCCTGCAAAGAAACACCAGCTGATCCAGCTTCAGAAATGATAGCAACAAACTTCTTACCATCCATGAACAGCTGCTTCTCATGCATATTGACCATTTCCATGGTTATGTCCTTTCTAAAGCAATGTAAGAAATAGAAATTCAGCCACCACAAGATTAAATTGGATACTAAGTGAATGAAAAAATTGCCCAAACTCACGTGTTCCGTGCCTGATAAGTAACGCCTTTTCCTCCGGAGGCCCTCACAAGCATACCTCTCCTCCCTGTCATTTCCGCAACTTTATCAGGGCCTCCAAGCTGCACAATAATGCATGTTCAGTAGCTGGTTAGTTTTTAAAAATCAAACTTCACCAATGAATTACTATAGCTAAACCCAAGAAGTTGACTAAATCCCCTACTGGTTTAACAGGCATAGCCTCATATGCATACAAAATAAAATATACAAGGCAATGAATCACAATCACGGTTCTCAGGCTAACGTCACAATTCTATATTCATATATAATCAGTAGTCCACCAACAGAAGCATATAAGATTAAGGATTAATAATTTTTGTGCTCGAAAAACAAACGCATACTTCTCCATAATAATTCAAAATATTGCACTCTTATTTTTCTTAAACACTAAGATATTTGCTTCAATAATCTCTGATTTGAATACAGAAGAAAACCCTTCTGCAGGTCTTACAGGAACCTGAACCAGGATTTATAAAAATAAATAAAACACACACCCTCTTACAATGATGGTATTTGGACAAAATTAAAAACATTGATTAAGTTATTAAAACTATGGAGACACCAACACTTAGAGGAAATATCCGCGCACACATGCACACAAAGGGAGGACAAACCTCCCTAAGTTAAACCTTTGTTGTAGAGGCAATTTTTTCGGTAAGGCTTTAATTAAAGTAAATTCCCTAAAGCATTTCCTGTTTGGTAGGAATTCGAATGATGAACCACACAAAAGATGTGTCATTTCTTGAATAACTAGTAAGTTTCAATCTAATACGAGATTTCATACCTTGGAGATTAGGGTTTTTACAGGGAAATTTTAATTTGACATTTTTTTGGG
>JAESVK010000317.1:0-17431 GCA_017140935.1 Hamamelis virginiana | reverse complement strand
GGGGGGGTGTGGTGAGGTTGGGGGAGGGAGAGGATTGGACACCTTTAAGAAAATGTGAATATATATTTATACTATAGAATATTAGAAAAGACATGAAACCAGTGAGAAACTGTAACGCCTCTGCCTATAATCTTAATCTTATTGATCACATGCGATGATAGAAGCTGTGCAGCCCAAGCATCTTCAATTTGGACTGGATTGCAAGTTAAATGAATTTCGGGTGAAAGGAGATATAAAGGAAGAAATACCTATCTTAAAGAGGAGCTCATGTTCGAAGGGAGACATTGGACAGTTCTCAAGGATGCTAGTCGTTCACTACAAATCTTTTTCAGTAACAAACAAGTACATTAAAGTCTTTCACTACAAACCTATACACTCATATATAAAGTCATCCAAGGAAAAGTTTTACAAGAATGAGATATTCAGTAATAAAATGAGCAAAATCAAATACAAGCTATCAATATCTTCAGCGAGTAGATAACTTTATAGTTAAAAGTGAGAAAGCCTGCCAGCGCATGAGTGGGCCAGAGAGAGAGAGAGAGAGAGAGAGAGAGAGATCATGTAATACGGATGCTACCTGATCAACAATGTCATCCAAGGGATTGTTCGGAAGATCTAAAGAACGAATAATCTCCAAAATCTTTGACTTGCGCTCCACAGCTGCCTCATACCTATTATCACATTTATGAAACATGTATCAAAGCTTTTTGCCTCCTAACAATTAGACAATTCATGAACCACCACCAGCACCGCACAGTGCACACCACACAACCAAAAGATAATGACAAACAAATAAAATTGGAAAAAGAAAAACGAAAAACAAAAGAAATCATGGATGAGATAAAAATACCTCTTCAAAAGTTCTGTTAGATAGGCATGTCTTGCTTGAAGATATTCATCTGTCTTCTCCTTGCACGAATGACACGACCAATCTTCAGACACTAAGTCTATCATGGGTGGGACTAAACATGAAGGATGGAGTAGTTGGCCACAGCAGGAACATTGGAGCAATTTCTTTCTTTCCTGCATTGAATGATAGAGAAGATAGTAACATAATGCATGCACTCAGAGCACCTAAAGATGTAAATAAATAAATAAAAACCAACCTCTTCGGTATTGCAAATCTCACAGATCTGAAATTCGTCATCAGATTCAGTGGATTCATGCTCAGAATCAGCTGTATCGATCAAACAGAAAATTAGGAATAAAATAGAAACTACAAAAGCAATTTCAGAATATTTATCCCAGCACAGAAAAGATATGCATCGTACTTGCCCGGAAAAAAATAAACACTGACAATAAATAAAGCAACAGGCGCATTCAGTAAGAAGTCTACAGACAAGCATTCAAAGAAGAATAAAAAAATCATATATTGATGAAGGTGAAGATCAGATAATGGCATACAAAGACTAGAGGTGAAAATGAGAGAATAATATCCAGTACAGAAACCATGATGCAGAGAAAGAGTAAGACGTACAAACATGCACATGAATAAATGCACCAGATCTGTCGTCCAGTTGCAAGAAACTCACTTTCAAGAAACTCACTTTCAGATTCATCATCGCTTTCACCATCACTTGCAGCCTTCCACTTTGCAACTTTTCTTACTCTCCCTTTGAATGAAACACCAGGTGTTGCTGAGTGCCTCTTGCGTTGAAGCTCCTTTACATTTTCCTCTCCTACAACTAGATTGGGAAGTGAATGCTACTTGTAGAAGGAAAAGGAACAAAGCACAACCAACCAGTTATATATGATATATCCATACCTGGAAGTGATTCAGGCTTTTCAGGCAAAGGATAATTTTCTTCCACAAATTTTAGCAATAGCTCGCGAGGTCCCGAAATAAAATCATCAAGTTCAAGACCCTATTCAAGATAAGATGACATAAAAACATATAAAGTACAAAAGAAATCATATGAGAACACTTAAAATAAAAATTACTTGGATTTAGACAGAAAATGCAGACACCGCATAACACAAAACCTCAAATACGCACATATTTTGACACAGCTTCCTCAGTTCGTGCTTCTCCAGTACTCTGAAGGCCAATGACCACACACTTATTATCTATCAATGCTTTCTTAGCAAGTCTTACAGCAGCAGGTACCTTCGCTGACATACACATGTGCCTGAAGAAACGCTACAATAGAACACAGAAAATAAATAAATAAATAAATAAAGCAAAAAATAAACAAGGAAAACCAGAAAAGTGTAACTTTTAGATGCAGTGACCAAAGATTTAAGTGTTTAACCACAAGTAACTTGACAAATCACATACCTGATGACTTGCCCAGTATAGTCGCCAAAGTTGACTAGAATTAGGCTTCTCATCAGTAAGAAAGGCACTTGCTGACAGCAATTCCACCCGCAACTCTGCCCAAATTTCTGCTGCTTTTTTATACATGTCCTAAGAAGATCGCAATGTAAATGAGAATATTACAAGATTTTGTAGAGAAATCAAGATAGAAAAAGTATGAAAATACCCACACACACACACAAAAAAAAAAGAAAAAAAGAAGAAGGGAAGAACACCCTCATGATGTGGCAAAAAGTCAATAAAAGTTAGCCATTCAACTGCAGCATTAAAAACATCCTCTTCCAAGTTTCAACTGACTTCAAACTCCTTCAAGGCGAATGATCTTAATAAATAAAGGTAAGGCAGATACTACTGTTGAAACTTTCTCCTTAATGAAATGGAAGAGACCATGCCTCCACAGACGCAAGTCATATTTATTGGGCCCAATAGGAGTGTATCTGTGTATTAGGTACTGCTGGTCTGCTGCTTACCATGCACATGTGACTTTTTTGATTCTTTAGTATATTCTCAATTTTTTTGTTTAAAAGTAACAAGTGCCATTAGTGAATAACTAAAGCAGTGGCATTTATGATTCTCAAATGAAACCATGTTTTTCTTCTTTTTTTTTTTATAAGCAATTGAAACCATGTTATTACATCCTTTCATTTTCTTACATTGACTACCTGATAATAGATTTGTTCTGCTGGTTATTTAACTTGTGTTACTAAGAGTATTGTTAGATAATATGTGTTTTGTTGATGAATATAGAATGTTGAACTTGGATAATTATCCTTTATATTTATTTATGTCATGTATGCATACTGTATTTCTCTTGCTGAGCTATTGAGCTCACCCTTATTTATCTAAATCCTTAGGAGTAACAATTGGGCATATTGAGGTTATCCATGTGTAGGCAATATATAGACTATGATAGCTAGTTGATTAATTCACTAATACTATTTTCAGTTGAAAATGAGCAATCATGTAGTGAGGCTATAATGTAGTTTGAACAATTGATATTGGTTCCTATTTTGGTTTTCAAACAATATGTCTTTAATTTGTTTAAAGACCAGTATTAGCATACATGATATTCATTTCTAACTATAGATTATTATACATTCTTCATTTGTGCTGAGATATGTTCCCCAGTTTAGGCACCAAATTCCATGCATGTAATTAGATATTACATATTTAGATTTTGTCTATCACCAGTGAATCTTCTTTAATAAATATCAACGGATTTTTATGTGTAAACCAAGCTTTATTGTTTTTTATTTTGTTGTCTACAAGAAGCAATGCGGAGTATGGAGTGTTAACTGGAAACTTACATCAAGGACACAATCACAGGTGACCAATTAGCAAACAAGAGCTTAATTGATAGATATAATTTTTATTTCTTTTGAATGTATTTGACGAGGCATGTCAGCAATTGTCAGCATCCAGTGGGTCTTCCTTTTGGTTCAAAGATCAAATCAATTCTTAATCATGGCGAAAGGCAGTTTTCTTTAGCACAGATTACTGCCAAGAAGAAATGTATTTTGGCTGACAAAAGCTTACAGAAAACTAAAACTTAGATATTCTAACAGGCTTCTTCCTCTGCCCAATTTAGAGATGTGAAAACTAGAGAATTTCATACCAATTAGGGAAATTTAAAAATACTTGGAATTGTCTTTTGTCCTTTGTAGATGTTTCAGCAGCAACAGACAAGAATCCTCTTCCCGTTTTTCCTTTTTAAATACTTCTATGATTATCCAAACAAACCAAAAAACAATAATAATAAAGTTCAACATTGATTTACTAACAAGATCTACCCTAAAAAGTTTTAAAAACTAACAACAAAATAACCAGCTGTGAGTACTCACTACAAAGCGCAATCATACAAGCTCACTCCATGCAGAGTAATAAAAACAACTTCAACCTTTTCTATCCGAAAAACCAACATCAACTTCCACACACCAAGCGAAAAACTAAGGTGGGGAACTGTATTAATAAGCAGAGTAGTTCCAATGGCATAAAAACTCATAACAATTCTTCTTTTGTGACGTCTACTTCAAAAGAATTCTGGGGGTCCCTATTTGTTTTACTTGAGAAAACTGGTTTTGATCCTCTATACCCATTAAGGCGATAAATCTTTGCTCTTAGACCCTCCTTCCAGGAAGCTTAAATTCAACTTTGATGGGTGTTCGATTGGTAGTCCAGGAAAGTCAGGCATTAAAAGTATATTTAGAGGTAGCGAGAAGAACATTTCCCATATCTTCTCCTTGTCGTATAGTTTTGGTGGGGCCATTGAAGCCAAGGTTGAGGCTCTTTTGGTTGGTCTTAGATATGCTAAGGAGCATAATTTCGGAGATGTTCTTATTGAAAGGTATTCTTCCACAGTTATTTCTTGGGCAATGAATAGTGAGGAAGATACTTGGAAAGTTTGGTATGCAATGAGAGAGATTTTAGATTTGTTTGTTATTGTAGAGCTGACTTTTTATTGGATCTTCTGTTCAGCAATTGGTGAGGCAGACTTTCTTGCTAAAAGAAGAGTTTCCACCTTGGAACCCTTAATGGGACACCTCTATCCTCCCTAATATATTTCAAGGCTGTTGTTGCTCTTTTTCATTTTCTGTTTTTGTCTTTATAGGACTACTTGTCCTCCTTTTATATTTCATTTATTTATAATTATAATATACTCATGAATTATAAATAAATAAATAAAATGATTGGAAATTGGATACTGAACTCAGTTGTCAATTTCTATTTCTCAAATGGTAAAGCAAAAGAGTGCCTATACCATCATTTTGGCTTCTAATGGTGCTTCAATAACTTCAAACTCCGCTCCTTTGTAGCTAAGTGTGCGACATACATACATCCCCCTGAAAGGTGAGAAACATATAGTTAGATAATATAATTTACAATACAAATTGTTAAATAAGAAAATTTTAAGTCTTGTGACCTGGCTTTCATGTCCATGGCAACAAGTTCTAGTGCACCAACACCCCCTTTATCTAGGGCACCTGCAAAAAAAATTCCATACAACAAAAAAATAAATAAATAAATAAAATCATTTTAGTTAAAATAATTGAACAAGGAAAACAACTGCAATTACAAGTAATAGACGCGCACATGCACACAAGAAAGGAGAGAGAGAGAGAGGGAGAGTTGTATGATCAAGCATCCCAAAATTGATATTAAATGAACTTGAAAATTGCAAATAAGAAATATAGAAAACACATAAAATATGCCACCAGTATATATAATAAGCAAGCACCAGTTGGGCAACAAAAATCACACCTAGAAAATCTCGGAAATTAATGAAACATGTTCCAGCTCCCCAAAGACCAAGCCGGACCATATATCCCATATTCCGTGGTTCCGATGCACCAGTTGCTGAGCAATAAATAACACGAGCTTCAGGGAGTCGGGCCTGTTATGTTAGGATTTCAAAATAGACAGTTAAAAGAAACCTAGTAAAACCACTCTGTGCCATTTTTCCACTGCAAATTGCAAAGTCATTAATTTGATTTGAAGAGAGGAAGTATTTGGTTCCAAAGTTGTGCATGCCTATGCAATGTGGCGTGAATGTGTGCGCATTCGCATGCGTGGTTGTGTGTAAGGGGGAGACAGAGAGAGCATGCAAATATAGTAGTATACTAGCAACTGTTATAGAGAGAGCATGCAAACATAGTAGTATACTAGCAACTGTTACAAGTATGGAAGGTGCAATCCCTTCATTACCACAAGAAGCATTCATAGCATAGATTGGTAGGTGGTGACAGGAATGTAGAGAGGAGGGGTTGGGAACGGTTCAAATTCAGGGGATAGTGGTTGAGTTCCAAAGGGTATCACTAGCTTAAAACACAAAACAAATTGAACTATAAGACTTAGAAGGGAGAACACAACCAATTGGTACTCAAACCAAGCTAGAGCATACAGTTGCTTATGAAAAGAGTATGGATGCTGACATCGACAAGAATTCCTGGTCCTCAGAAACCCTTGTTTCTACTCAAATAATCAAACTATTACCACTGATATTGGACTCCTGGTTAGAGAAGAAGCAAAAAAGAAGATAGGAGAAGGAACCATTAGTTATTGAAAAAAACAAAGCAATGGGAAAATTGAACAGGATCAGTGCTCTAATATCATGTTTAACTTTGAAGAAATGACAAGGAACAAGAAGGGAAACAAAAATGGCATTGTATGGCCAGTGTAGCCAAAGCCAACCCCCTTGCAATATTCACTAATGTCAGGCAGAAGTATGATAAAGCCCCAGCTACATAATAATAAATGAATATGATCTCTAACAAAGAAAAGTGGAAAGAACATCATAATAGACACAATATATGTCGAGAATTCAGTCCAAGGAACAAACCTGGATATCAAGAACTGCTTCGCCAGTTCGTGTTGGTTGCCCTCCAGCTTCGGGCACCAAATTTTTAGCTTTGTGGCACTACAATGAAGCCATTAACAACATAGCAACGAAAGTCAGAGAAAATAATGAGATTGTAGGATAGTTCCTGTATCAATTAAACAATAACGACCTTCAAAGGAATTGAAACTGAGTAAGTAAAAAGTCGCATTAGACTGATCATTTCCAACGGAAATAAAACTGTACCTCATCAAATATGACAAGACCATCATATCCTGATCCACACCACTGTACAAGTTGCTGCAGACGAGACCGACCTTTCTCAGAAGATGCTATAAGGCTGCTGTATGTCAAGAAAACAACCCCCTCCCTTATCCCAACAGACTTTGAATCAAGTTTAGAATAAGGCAGCTTGTTCAAAGCATGCACTGCAAACAATAAGGGATAAATAAACTAGTTATTTTACAACATCAAACATAACAGGCATTGAAAACAGCGACAGCAAATGCCTATAAGAATTTCACGCAATTGTTTTTTTTTTTTTTTGATGAAGTAGTGATTGAATATATAGATGAAAAAGGGCTGAAACCCCCATACGCAACACATATGTGGGTTTTCATCCCTTTTTGTTCTTGTGCCCTACTCAATCTGCACTTTTTACTTTCTTTTCCTGTCCACTTTTTCATTTTTCTTAGCACATGCAGTCAAAAAGTGAACTACAAACAAGCTTAACCCACACAAAGCAAGATTTCAGGATTTCCAAATAGGATTGAACTAGATCAAGTTGTCAACCGTTTAACCTCCAAATGTAAACAATTTGGATCTGCTTAGCTACAAGAAAGGACATGCGATGAAGCATAAAATGAATTCTGCCATTGTATAATTATCATTATGTTTCTGTACAATACATACTAAGGTTGTAGTAATAAGTTCATCATTTTGGAATAAATATGACATGTAGCCTTCCTACTCATGATAACATTTTTTTATAGGAAAGAAGAAATTACTATGATAAGAAAAAAGTAAAAACTAAAGGACGAAAGTAGCATTATTCATTATTCATTGTAACAAAAGAATACAAAAGTAACTCTAGTCATTGTTACATTGTTCCGGAAAAATGATGCAACCAACAATATATTGGTTTTGAAACATTCCATCAAAACAATAAAAACGTCCGAGTGTATCAGGAAACCAAAATGAAACCTGAAGGTTTTTTTTTTTTTTTTTTTTTTTTTTTTTTTTTTTTTATGAGGTAAATACAACTACATAGCTTCAACTGAAACATTCAGTTTTACACTGTAGCTATGTACGTAATGAAGGCTAATTTTGAACATATATACCATATGCTAAATATTTATACCGATAATTGATGCTTCTAGTACCATGTATTTGTGTATTATGTAAAGAGGAATTAGTGAAAATTTTCACAAGTTCCAGTGCATGCCATGCCTCTATTTGACATCATTTGGAAGTCTCATCCTGAACATGCATATGTATACAGAGTTTCACCCCCACCCCTATCCCTAGATACACACCCGCACACACAAAAAGAAAAGGTACATACATGGAAAAGCTTACCAAATCCAAACTACAAGTTATACAATCAAATTCTATGAAATCTAGCCAAAACCTAAAAATCCTAATCATTTACAAATTTAGTAAATCATTTCACGAACCCTAAAAAGATAGTAGATCATTTCAACAAGGAATACTTCTATCAACAATTAATTCAACAGAATCACATATCCTGAATGCTATAAAGGCCTCCAACGCACAAGCTTGACCGAGTATTCATGCTTCAAGAAATCACCCAATAAACCCAAAAGAACGAAATAATAAATATATAAATAAATTCCAAACCTTATTTGAGGGGAAAATAAAGAAAAAAAAAAGGCAGGGGATGGAACAGTAAATAAAGGATAATTATGTCCAAAGAAGTAGTAGATACTGAAAGAAACTTCCCCCTAATAAGAAAATCAACTGCGAGGTTTCACAGGGATGAAAAACAGAACAAACAAAAAACAAAACTACAAACACAAAAACAAAGCAAAGCAAAACAAAACAAAAACAAAAAGGCAAATTTTCAAAGATTATACGTGCATAGCTTACATACATAGGTATGTAAAACTCCACTGTTCACTGGGAATTAGTGAAGTGAAAAAGAAATGTGCCTATACAAAACAACTTTCAAAGTCAGAGCTTAAATTCCCCTATCTTCCTCTTGGTTCAGTAACCACATTGAAGAAATCTTAGAATGAAGGAAAAAATAAAATAGTCAAAAAAATCAAAACAATTTCTTAAAATTTTACTAGAATGTCAAAATTCTGATCAAAACAATGATACTTTGATACACATTTTGGTAAAAACAATTAAATTAAGTTTCCAACCTAAAAGCCTAAGCTTTTAGGTGGAGGGCCCAAACAAGTATATGAAGTTATAGTAAGCCTTTTATTTAGGCGATGTGGGATAGAGTGGATTCTATTCTTCTACACTCCCCCTCATGTGCAGGCTCGTTCGGGCATTGTCACGTGGAGAACCAATGCTTTAATACCGTGTCAAGTTTCCAACCTAAAAGCCTAAGTTGTTAGGTGGAGGGTCCATATAGGTATAAGAAATTAAGAAGCTATAGCAAGCCTTTTATTTAGGCAATGTGGGATAGAGTGGATTCCATTCTTCTGCAAAAATTATAAACTAATTCTTGACAAATAGCATCTATCCCAAGTTCCCTAACATCTAAGTATCTACCTTCAATACACATTGCGCCCACATCATCCAAGTCTCTTCTTGCATCAAACTTCAAGTCTGAACCAACAGAAATCCACCTGTGTAAGATCAATAGAAAGGGGAGAAAAACATTACAAACATGAGTTGAAATAGACAGATCCTGCCTTGTGCCAATGCAGTTACCATACTATATGGGACAACAACAACAAAAAAAGAGAGTCAAGAATGCAGCAAAAGGGATACCATGAAAAGATGGGATAGCATGCAAAGATTGCATCAACCTAAAACTTACAATGCCTTCCTCCTCCCATGGTGCCAATTCTCCCATATTAACCCTGCAATTGTTCGACCTTTACCCACACCAGCTCCATCTCCAATAAAAAATCCAGCCCTATCACCATTTTGAAGGTGCTGAAGGTGTCTCTGCCATAAAAACCAAAATTATCTTACACATCAAGGAGCAGGCACAGAATCATCAACAATAAATTCAGTTATAAAAGCAACCTGAGAAGCATAGACCAATGTCTCAATCTGCAAGCATGATAATGCTTTCGAACTTTCTAGGTCATCCTTGATCTTGAGATCATATGTGGGTTCAGGTGGCTGCATTGCAGATAGTGAAGACGTCTCCACGATAGGATCTGGATGGGGAGGACCAATAGACAGTTTGGAAGGGCGCTGCATTAAAAAACCACAAGATTCATATAGTTTCCATTACCTTCCACTGTACATCATGGCAGAACACTATATGATGGGAAAAGAATATGTGAAGGCCAAAATAGAACTTTGAAATACAAGTTTAAAGAAACAAAGCACTCACGTAGTCTGTAAATGTTTCTCCTGCCATACCACCTTCATCCTCTTCTCGCTCCACTTCAATGGCCACCTGACGGTTATCAATGTGGGAAGGTGATCAATGCATGGGACTGAAAAACTGAACTAAGAGGACAATAATTATATTTCAGAAACTTTTTCTAACCAAAAATTTTTATGAGAAAATCCATTAACAAATTTCACAAACTCAAAGCAAGAAAAACAAGGATCTTAGTTGCAAAAAAAATTTAGTGAATGCAGCAAAAACATGTATCCAAGCAAGAAACACATCAATCATATTAACTTAGTATCTCAGATATACTGACATTTAAGGCATTAGTATCTCTTAGTTTCTCAAGGCCACAAACAACGAAAAATTACTGAAATTCTCAGGGCTGTAAGTCCTGAAACCTTTATTTATCAGTTAGACTTCTCTAGGAGTTCAATCATGGGATTTCATTCAAAGGTAGTTAACAGCGTTCCCAACGAAATCCATGCACACCCCCTTTATGAAAGATCCAATAAGTGAGGCATTGAACAATACCCGTAGTACTTCCAAACCAACTGATAATCATCCCCTTCAATCTATGCAAATACTAAGGATGGCAAATAGATCGTGTTAGATTGGGTTCAAGCCACAATCTATGTTACATAAACAAAATCCACATTAAGTACCTATGTGATGGAAGAGCATTCCAAGCTCATTCAAAGCACATGCAGGACCACTAGCTAGCTTGACTTGGGGCATTGGCTAATAAGGTTCAGCCTTTATTTTTATTTTAGAGCTTTGATTTTGTTTTCCCTTGTTTTACTATAATTTATAGACTGTTGTTATGTTCCTGGTCTTTTTAAGCAGTCATGTGACTAGCATGTGACCTTTTAAATTGCTTCAAGAGCTGAGATAAAAGTTACGAGAGTTTTCAAGGGCTAGGATCTTATGGTTGCTGTAGCCCATCCTTTATGAGTTATTGTAATCAGTCTTTCAATTTTATTTCAAATTTCAGATTCAAGAAGTATTCCTGGGTTTCTAATAATTCTCATTTATTTGCATTCTGGCTTTGACTCTACGTTAATCTTAAGTTCTTTTCGATTATCTTATTGCTGAAAATTCTTCCTTAGAATAGTTTTGCACCTATTGCAACAACTAGACAGCTGGTTTACACCAATTTTCTGCATCAAATTGGCATCAGATTCTAAACCCTTGATCTTAACCGTGATCGGACACAGAAGATGTCATGGCGGAAGAGGAAATCAATTCCGACATATAGAGATTGTTAGATGTGGTGTAAGACTAAATATTTGTCGCAATCTATGCAAACACTTCAGCAATGGATCGTGCAGAAGCACATATGGAGATTCTGAGTAGCAATTGTTAACCTTGAGACATACTAGAAATTAGTCTTGAAGATGAATATATTAAAGGAAAGGTTAAGCGTACTTTTGTCATTCAGTGGAAAAACTTTGTATTCAGGCCCCCCCCCCCCCCGGGCCAACTTATTTCTTCTGGTCCCCTATTTTAACCATAATTCGCTTAAATTCTCCCTCTATCTTATCTATTCCATCTTTGCTAATTTAGATAATTCCGTTTTAGATTCCTCCCTCCTCTCCACCTTACTAGGAGATAAACCTCCCTCCTCTTCCTCCTTGTCAAATCTTTGAATTTCTTCCAAAAACATCGTTTTAAACACCTCCACTCTTCTCAAGACTTCTTTATTCCACTTTAAAGCTCTGTTTTAACACTTCCATCTATCCTGCAAAGATAAAACTTGGGGAGCATCAAAATGAGAAGGAATTCCACCAACCTCTCAACAAACCCTCATTTTACCATATATTTTCAAAATGAAAAGGACCTCGCACACGCAACAAACCCTCACTATCAATTACAGTTGGAGCATGATCCAAGCAAGGTTTAAGTAGCAATGATTGAACAAGGTCCAAGTAGTTGTCCTGCTAGCCCGTAGAAAAGAGGAATCTATCCAACCTTGACATTGTTGAGACTTCATGATTATTAGACCAAGCAAACAGAACTCCAACCAACAGTGCATCAATCACCTTGTTTCTATTGATAAAGGCTGCATTTGGAAGCTTCCTAGAGGCTGTAGAGGACTTTTGGACCTCAAAAGCCCATTTAGAAAGAAAAAAAGTTGGATGTTTGGTGAGCTTGTCCAAAGGACCTTCCATTTCCTCTAAAAGTCAATTCTAGAAAAGTAATTGTGGGTAGCTTTTCAAAATACCGTTTTTGGGAAGCTAAACATAGCATTAAGTGAGTTTTTAAATTTCCAACTTTGTCCTTATAGTTTTATCAAAATACCCCCCTTACACTCGTGTTCGTGCCAGTTGTGATAAAGGTTGGGTTCAATTTTAGGTTGAGGGGGGGAGACATGATGGTCACAGGTGGTAGTCTAAATAGAAAGGAAAAAAAAAATACAGGACAATGGCAGGGGCATATTGATAGTGTTGGATATGATAGGCGGAGATGGTGATTAAGGCAGCCATCAGTGGGAACCTTGTGTGGTGGTGATCTATTGAAGAGTTCATAAAGGAGTATAAGAGAAATCTATTGCTAAGCTCATAACAGAGCAACCAAAAATAAAATAATTTAGTAATATCACTCATCTCCAATTAGAAGGAAGGAGAGAAATTGCAAACATTCAAGTATAGATGTAACTAATTTCAATTCCAAAAATTTAAATTGAAAAAAAATAGTACAATTGTACAGATGTGATTTGATGAGTGCTCTTGTAGAAAACTTATGTTCTTCAAATCAAACAATGACATGTGTAAGTAACTGTAACCTAAGAAGGATTAAACAAAACCAAAATTAGGATTCACCAAACACCATATCCTCATTAAATGACTTTTAACAAAGTCCATCTTAGAAATCACTTCACCCCAAAGGACTTCTTATTATGAAAAGCTTTGCCAAACGCAACCAAAATTGAAGAAATCTCTTATAGCTGAGGTGGAAGTCAAACACCCAAACTTCACGAAGGAAATCTCACTACATTAAAATCCCCCACCATGCACTCTAGAACATTCCAACAACTTTTAAAAACCTTCAATTCCTTAAAATTAAAAAATTAAAAAAAAAAATAAAAAAGTCCTCTCCCTATCTATGTTAGGACTATAATTCCTCTCCCTATCTATGTTAGGACTATAAACTCCAACAAAATCCCATTCCATACCGTTTGAAATATTCCAAAACAAACAAGAAACAAAATATCTTCCCACCTAACCTCCATCTTAACAAACAACCTCATATCTCATAATCTTACCACCTCTCCCACTGTACTTTTTGCTCTCAGCACAACTCCACTTACACAGTGATCATCCCATTGCTCCCTAATCATCTCCTTACCCATCTTTCCATCTTAGTCTCTTGGAATATAGCAATATCCTGTTTCCATTTATTAACCACTGCTTTGATACCAAATCTTTTTCCTTTCCTATTCAATCTCTCACATTAATGTCCACCAAAGGCTTTTGTTCATATTGACCCTAAGGCCAAAAATCCTCTCAAGCAATTTAAGAATAGGATCAAGATAATTCTTCACTTAGGGAAAAAAATTGTGTCACCCACAAATTGAAGATGGGAAACCTTAAAATTGCATCTTCCAACCCAAAAGCATTCACCACAACTATGATTCCTACTAAGCATATCAAGTACCAATTTGTAGAAGAAATATAGAGAACAAATTTCCTTGCTTTAACCCCTTGAAGCCTTAATCCAACCTCTTGGAAAATCATTAATGATAAACATGAAGTTCGTTGAGTTCTATCCCACTAAATGTTCACCCTTAGAGGACCACTGAAACCTCATTTGAAAATACAATTTCTTCACTAAATTCAAAGAATCAACTTAGGAGAGGAAAGTGGTGATTTCAGATAAAAATATTCTCATGATCTCAAGAGTTGGGTGACTGTATTGCTGACAAAACAGCATTACTCAAAATGGAAATTTCCAAGCAAAAAAAATATGAATTTCAGTTGACCACATAGAAAATGAAACATCAAACAAAAGAGCTGCAATCTTCTAAAATGGTCGCATAATTGAAAGCTATCAAAGATGCCAATTCTAAAAATAAAAATAAAAAACTTAAGTTGGGAATGACAGGGGTTTTGGGTAATGTTTCTACTGTCCCATGGCTTAAGAATTTACTTCTACTCATAATTTGACTTGTATTCTACTGTGTAGTCTTTTTTTCTAATCAAGGAAAAAATTTATTTGATAAAATAATTAAAAGAAAAGGGTTAGGAAGCCCCTTTATAAACAAAGTATACAATAGTCTAAGAACCTATCTAAAACACAAAACAGGAAGCAAAATACAACTTCAACAAATCAACAAAATGTAGAAAGGGCGCCTGATCACCAAAAGCATCTGAGCCTTTCCACGCAAAAAGAAAATTAACTACTCTCCTCTTTAAATTTTCTAAAGAAAGCTCAACCTCTTCAAAAATTCTTAGATTCCTTTCATTCCAAATTGTCCAAAAATATCATGGGGAACTATTTGGCACACTGCGAGAGCACTTATACCATTCCTATAGCACTAACCTTCCACTGTAACAAGAACAGAATGAGGGGCAACCCAAAACAAGCCAAAAATACCAAGTAAGATACCTATAATTCCCAAGCCACTCTACAATCGAGAAGCAGGTAGTCCGCCGCTTTTCTACACATAATACACCATTTTGTCAAAACAGAGTTCCTCTAAATTAGGTCATCAACAATCAAGCATTTATCCTACATTACCGTCCACGTAAATAGACCACTTTTGTTAGGACCATCGGCACCAAAATCTTGGATATCACTTTAAAGTATGACTTTACGCCCCGGGAAAATTAATAATAATAATAACACCATTGGCTTCATCCTTCCACACCAAACTATCCTCTATGCCCCTTACTACTTTACCAAGTAAAGCTTATCAAAGAATTCGAACACTCCATCCAAGTCCCGATGATGGAAGTTCTTAACAAAAGTTAAGTTCCAAGACAATGCCCCCCTCACCTAAGAAACACAATCCGTCAACCAAACTTCTCTATACACTGCTAAACCAAATAACTCCAAAAACTCCTCAAACGCCACCTCCCCTTACCAAGCATCCTCTCAAAATCTAATCAAAGTACCACCACCCACTTTGAACCCTAACTCTTTTTTTAAAGAATCTATCCTGCGCATAATAGATTTCCAAAGCTTTACTCCATGACTATTTTGACCAGCTTTAGCCCAACACTTCCCATTTTCATTTTCATATTTCCATTGCACTATTTTTCTCCACAAAAAAGGTTTTTTCCACCGCAAATCTGCACAACCATTTACCCAAGAGAGCTTTATTCATCAAAGATGACAGACTAATAGCCAAACTCCCTACCTCATTCAGGGAGCAGTCTGTATGCCAAACAATAAGATGGAACTGAAACTAATCCCCCGAACCTTCCCAGGAAATCCCTTTGTACCTTTTCTAACCCCTTTTGCCACTAAAGCTAAGATCTAGAAAGAGAAATAAAGTAAGTGGGTAGACTTGCTAAAGTGCTTTTAATCAATGTAAATTTTCCCCCTTTGAAAATATAACTCCTCTTCCAAATGCTTAACCTCTTTTCAAACCTCTCCATCGCAGAATCCCAAACCACTTCACTCTTGTAAGGGACACCCAACAGGGTAGTGGGAAGGCGCCACACTCCACATCCGGGATTTAAAGCCAAAGCTCTCACACCCACTCCTAAACTCACCAGAAGCAGCTCACTCTTAGTCAGATGATCATCAAGCCCGAGACAGCTTCAAAACAAAGCAGCACACATCTCAAATGGCGAATTTGGTCCCTATTAGAGCTTCAAAAAAATAATAGTATTGTCCGCATAGGAAAGATGAGAGAGGCAACCAGTCCTAACTCTGCCCCTCCACCACTAAACCATCAAAACTTTGAACCAATAGCCTTTTTAAGTAGAAGTAACAGTTCATGATGCCATGTTTGCAAAGATTTGGCATCAATCAACTCATTGAAGCAGGGCCTAAATTTTTATAAATGGGACTGTAATACGCAGAACGGTGGAAATTGTACCTTGAGGTGCCCTTTACTGAAAAAAGAATAAGAATGTACCCAAAAGTAATAATAAATACTAAATTCTGTCCGAGCAAACAATGCACCAGAGAAGGAATTCTCACTCCATCCCAGTAGTCTTGCATTGCAATTTGTGTCAACCCCCTCGCTTTCTCCCTTCAGAAACTTTTCAACAACATAGAGCTTTATCATAACAAATTACAATTAACAACTGTGCTAATAAATGAATTCACGAGCTAAAATACAGAATTCAGTAATTCCAGACCAACTTGGCCACTCAAAGGTAATGCAAAAATCTAGGTCGGACAATTACAGTATGTTTAATAGCCAAGAAAAGATGAGAGAAGAAATGAAAACGTAAAATCGATAATATAACAGGCTTGAGTTGGAGACTAGGGAGTGACGGTCAAAACATTCAAAATTTTCTTTTCCTTTCCTACAATTTATCCCCCAATCAAACAAAGCATTGGGGGTTTACAGAGGCAACCAAACAAATAGAAAGACTTGTTGTCACAATGACATACAGATATAAATGTATGGATACACACACACACACACACACATAAGCTTTTAAGTGTTTGACACCAAATGACAAGTAGCATTACGGATTCCCAAAAGCAAATGTACTAAATATGATTGTAGCCTCAATGAGACAGAAACATATGTATATATAGAGAGAGAGATAGAGAGAGAGAAGAGAACAATTGGAACCTCGTTGACTTCTTCGGGAGGCGGTCGAGTAGGGAAGAACTGCTTGAGCTTCGAAACATCGACGGCGAGGTCAATGCCACACTGTGGGCACGCAAACCTAGAGAGTCCATGGGGTACATTGAGAATAGCCTTACAGTGAGCGCAAGGAAGTTGGATCTTGGTAGGATCGATCCCGTGGGCCTGAGCCGGAGGGCGACTGATTTGAGCCCCACTCATCAGCTCCGGCGGCAGCATCTGCGGTAATTGGCAGGTAGGGCACACGAACTCCGTCAATCCTGGCCCCACCTTCAAGATCATGCGGCATCCGGCGCACCGGACCTGGCATCCGCCAACAACGCCGCCAGACAACGGTGGAGCCGGCAGTGGTGGTGTTGGTGTTGGGGCTAGCGGCGGTGGCACCGATGGCTGCCCCATGAATCAATCGATTACAGCTTCTCTTTCTCTGATGTTGTAAATGTAATTCTACGCGTAAGT
>JAESVK010000316.1:728631-742572 GCA_017140935.1 Hamamelis virginiana | reverse complement strand
AAAGTAATAAAAACACTATATAAATCATGTGAAATATGTGTTAAACATGCTCTATCTTCAATGAAGGAAGATCTTAAATCACATGAAAATGTTCTTGATGTGAATGATGATGAACTTGCACTGTTTGTTAAACAATACAAAAAATATCTCAAAGCTAAACAAGGTTTTTCAAATCAAAATAAAAAGTTTGACAGAGGTCAAGGGACATCATCATCAAAAGTTGACAATAGGAATTCAAAAACTGGAAAAGAATGTTTCAATTGTCACAAACCTGGTCATAGGGCTGCAGAATGTCCTGAAAAGAGAAGAAATCAAAATAAAGCTCATAATGCAACTTTGAGTGATAGTGATGAGGAGAATAATACCTCTCACGAGAATGAGTCTGAAAATGAGGAGGGTAATTTCACTGCTTTTGTTGTGACTACAAATTCTTTGTGTGAATCCACTTGTGTTCAAAAACCCCCAAGGTTGGAGAACATGAAGTTCATGTACTAGAAAATCAAGATGAAAATCTTTTTGGAATCCATTGATGTTAATGTGTGGAGAAGTGTGGAAATGGGTTGGTCACATCCCATGTTGAACAAGGATGGTGAACTCATCTTGAAACCTCTTGAAAATTGGAGTAGGGATGAAATTGAATCTCAAAATTGGAATAAAATTGGTTTCAAACTTATATGTGAGGCTCTAAATGATCATGATCTAAAGCTAATTGAAAATTTTGAAACATCAAAACAAGCTTGGGATCATCTTGTGATTGTTTATGAGGGAAGCATATTTGAGAAAAATCATAGACTAAATAGTCTAATGAATCAATTTGATGTTATCAAGATGAGTGACCATGAAAGTTTTTGCGAATTCTACACAAAACTCTGTGACATTGTAAATTCCTTGAATGACTTAGGAGAAAAGGTGGATGACTCAAAAATTGTTAACAAAATTTTGAAATCCTTGTCTTCTGGATTCTCTGTGAAAGTTGTTGAGTTTGCTAATTGTCAAGATATAAATTCCATTTTACTTTATGAACTTGTTGGTGCTCTTATGTGTTTGGATAATCAATTGTCTGATGTTGCTTTGGAAAATGAGTTGAAAGCTTTTGTTGTGTCTCTGGAAACTCATGAAGTGTCTACCAACAAAAAGGACATAGATGACTTATAGTTATTGCTAGGAGTGTCTAGTGATGAGTCTGAAAGTCTTGAGGATGATGACACCGATCTTCAAAAGGCCTATGATAACCTCTATGAAGAGACATATCAACTTAAAAAGAAAAATGTGTCTTTGGCCTTGAAAGCCAAGTCTGATGAGGGAGAAATTTAGATGCTCAAAGAAGAGCTGAAAAATCATGTGTTACACATACAAGATGTGAAAACTGAAAAATTTGGTTTGAATGATAAACTTATTTTTTTGAAACAAGATAATGAATCTTGTGTGTCAAAAATGAGTGAGTATCAAAAAGAAGTAAAGAGTCTTGAATCAAGACTCAAGACAGAGGTTGAAAGTAATAGTTGTTTGTCTTTGAAGGTTAGAAATCTTGAAAAGGAATTGGAATTAGCTAATGAAACATTGTTGAAATTGTCCAATGGGAGTAAAAAATTGGATCACATTCTTAGTATTGGGAAGTCCTTTAGTGATAAATCTGGACTAGGCTATGTTGGATCATCTAGTGTCCCATCAACCTAGGGAACCAAGTTTGTTCCTTCATCCAAGTCATCTCTTGAAAATGAGACTTTGTCCCAACCTAGTCATAAGAGGACTCACTTCAATCCAAATTCCTTCAAGAAGATTCCCACATGTCACTCTTGTGGTGTTGTAGGACACATAAGACCTAATTGTCCTAGAAAAGGAAAAACTCAAGTGAAGAGTTTCTCACAAAAGAAAGTGATTTGTCATCACTGTGGTGTCATTGGTCATTCAAGACCAAATTGTTTCAAGTTGATGAATAGATGTCAAGTTAAGCAATTCTCACCTACTTGTCATCATTGTTGAATGGTTGGTCACATTAGACCAAATTGTTTTCTCCTTCACAAAAATCATGAGGTGTCTAGACCAAGAAATGCACCTAGGGTAAAAGTTGATTTGGGATCAAATAGAAAGCTCCCTAAGTTGCATGAGGTTAAGACAGGGAATAAAGTTTGGGTAAGAAAGGAGAGTCTTAGATGTATGGTAGTTCACACTGCCTTGAGGGCAAAGGAGAGTAAACAATGGTATTTTGATAGCGGATGCTCTCGTCATATGACAGGTGACAAGTCCTTGTTTGTTCATCTTGAAGAGTGTAATGGAGGGACTGTCACTTTTGGTGATGGTAATAGATTAAACATTCAAGGTAAGGGGATTGTTGAATCTCATGGCTTTCCTAAGCTAGAAGATGTTCTTTTTGTTGATAGTCTTAAAGCTAATCTTATTAGCATTAGTCATCTTTGTGATAGTAATTTTTCAGTGAACTTCACCAAGGCTATATGTCGTGTCTTTGGTAAAGATGGAAAGTGTGTTCTTGAAGGAAAAAGAACAAGTGACAATTGTTATGGAATAGTTCCAAATGAGTCCCTCGTATGTAATAGAGCCAAAGTTGATGATGTTGAGCTTTGGCATCAACGTCTTGGTCACATAAATTTCAAAGATCTCTCAAAATTGTCAAAAAATGAAATTGTTAGAGGAGTTCCTAAGTTTGAAAAAATTGAGGAAAGTGTTTGTGGACCATGTCAAAAGGGCAAACAAATTAGAGTGTCTCATAAGAAAACAAGTGGTATTAATACATCTAGACCTCTAAAACTTGTTCATATTGATCTCATGGATCCAATGAGAACTGAAAGTTTAGGAGGAAAGAGATACATTTTTGTGATGGTTGATGATTACTCTAGATTCTCTTGGGTAAAATTTTTTAGAGAAAAGTCTGATTGTTTTGAAAGCTTCAAAGCCTTGTGAAGGCAGCTTCAAATTGAGAAAGGATGTACTATCAATCAAATCATTAGGTTAAGAAGTGATCATGGAAGGGAGTTTGAAAATTCCGAGTTCAGTGAATTTTGTGACAGTGAGGGCATTAATCATGAATTTTCTGCCCCTAAAACACCTCAACAAAATGGTGTTGTTGAAAGAAAGAACAGAGTCATTCAAGAAATGGCTCGTATCATGCTTTTGAGCAAATCTTTAGCTAAACACTTTTGGGCTGAGGCAGTCAATACTGCATGTCATATCATCAATCGAGTTTATGTGAGGCCCCACACACAATGCTCTCCATATGAATTATGGAAAGGAAAAAAACCCAATTTGAAATACTTTAGAGTCTTTGGAAGCAAATGTTACATTCTTAGGGATAGAGAATCCTTAGGAAAATTTGACTCTAGGAGTGATGATGGTTTCTTATTAGGGTACTCCACAAATAGTCGTGCCTATAGAGTGTTCAATCTTAGGACTTCTACTGTGATGAAGTCGATAAATGTGGTCATTGATGATATGGTGAGTAAAGAAATTGACAAATCTGTTGAAGTTGAAGATGAAGCATTTAATGGTCATTGTTCACCATCTCAAGATATGGATGTTGTTAATGTTCAAGTTGAAAAAGGTAGTGATGATCAAGGGATGGACCCTACCCTACACCTGTTGATGATCCAATTTCTTCAAATTCTTGGTCCAAAAGATATCATCCTAGTTAGAATATAGTGGGAAAACCTGAAGTTGGAGTTAGGACTAGGAGACAAATTGAGAATGAGATGACATTTCTAAGTTATACTTCTAAGATTGAACCCAAAAATGTCAAAGAAGCCTTACTTGATGAGGAATGGGTTAATGCTATGCAAGAAGAGCTTCATCAGTTTGTCAAGAATGATGTTTGGGATTTAGTTCCTAGACCATCAAATAAGAATGTCATTGGAACTAAATGGATCTTTAAAAATAAGACTGATGAATCTGGTGTCATTGTTAGGAACAAGGCTAGACTTGTTGCACAGGGATATACTCAGGAAGAGGGTATAGATTTTGATGAAACTTTTGCTCCTGTTGCTAGGCTCGAGTCTGTTCGCTTGTTGTTATCTGTTGCATGCCATCTCAATTTCACTTTATTCCAAATGGATGTAAAAAGTGCCTTTTTGAATGGATTTCTTCAAGAAGATGTGTTTGTGGAACAACCTAAAGGGTTTGAAGATCCACATCATCCCACTCATGTCTACAAGCTGAAGAAAGCCTTGTATGGTCTCAAACAAGCTCCAAGAGCTTGGTATGAGAGATTGGCATCCTATCTTCTAGAGAGGGGTTTCATTAGAGGAAGTGTTGATAAAACTCTGTTTATCAAATCTGTGCAAGGGTCAATTGTTGTTGCTCAAGTGTATGTTGATGATATTGTTTTTGGATCAACTTTGAATGCACTTGCTCATAATTTTCTGAAGAAATGAAAAGAGAGTTTGAAATGAGTATGGTTGGTGAACTAACTTACTTCCTAGGGCTGCAAGTTAGACAAACGGATGATGGGATATTTGTTTCCCAATCCAAATATGCAAAGGAACTTGTCAAAAAGTTTGGGCTTGAAAATGCTAAACATGCTAGGTCACCAATGAGCACTAGCATAAAACTTTCCAAGGATGAAAGTGGAAAGGATGTCGATCAAACCTTATTTTGTAGCATGATAGGCAGCTTGCTATACCTTACAGCAAGTAGACCTGGCATTTCATATAATGTTGGAGTTTGTGCTAGATTCCAGTCCAATCCTAAAGAGTCTCATCTTCATGCTGTCAAGCGAATCATTCGCTATGTGAGTGGCACACAGGGTTATGGTCTTTGGTATTCAAGGGATACCAATCTTAATCTTGCTGCATATTCCGATGCCGACTGGGTTGGAAATGTGGCTGACAGGAAAAGCACCTCTAGAGGTTGCTTTTATGTTGGAAATTCCTTGGTGTCTTGGCACAGTAAGAAACAAAATTCCATTGCTTTGTCAACAGCTGAAGCTGAATACATTGCTGCTGGTGCATGTTGTGCACAATTGTTGTGGATGAAACAAATGTTGAGTGATTATGGAGTCAAAGATTCAAGTTTAGTTGTATTTTGTGACAATGAGAGTGCAATCAATATTTCCAAAAATCCTGTTCAGCATTCTAGAACCAAACATATTGACATAAGACATCATTTCATAAGAGACTTGGTTGAAAATAAAGTGCTTTCTATGCAATTTGTATCATCTACAAATCAACTTGCTGATCTTCTCACATAACCTCTTGATAATGTCAGATTTGAATACTTGAGAACAACATTGGGGATTTGTATGATTGATTGAAGTTACTGGAGTGTAGGATACATGCATGATAATCAAACTGGATATGAGTTGATCTTGGTTTTATCATGTGCACTTTATATCATCTCCCTATTGTATGTTGTTCAATGTGATTGAATCTGAAAATCTCTTGCACTATTGGTTTTGATTATGTTAATTCTATGATATAATTTTCATGATGTTTGAAGTCAAATGTGATGATCATTAGTCTATGTATTTGTGATATAGATTGACCTATAAGTAGACTTTACTACCTTCTCTTCAAGTATCCACATCATCTTGGGTTATGGGAATTCTCACTCTATACCTTCATTCCCAACAAGTATGGGTCATGGTTAAATTTGCCTCATATTTCAAATGAAAAAGAAATATCCTCATGAATTGAAGAAGAGAATTGATCTTTTTTCAAATCCATTGACTTGAAATCAAATTAAATTGAAGAAGAGAATTGATCTTTCTTCAAATTCTGTGACTGGAAATCCTGTCTTGAAAAGCTGTAATGCTTATGCTCAAAAGTTCTCACTAAAATACTTGATTATCTTGTTTCATGATCCTCATCTGTATTCTCTGGGATTCCTTTACTCAGCTTTTTGATATCTTGATGAGGAGTTAGTTGTGCTTACCTACTTGGTTTGACTTCTATATTAACAATCATTGCATAATTTTCCAAATCATTTTGAGTCTACATCATCTAATTTATACATGGATATGAATTGATCTTACCATTGCACACTCACTACTTTGGATTCTCATATTACAATCTTCAATCTTGTGATGATATCCATTTTGCATGTTGGTGCTAATTATTGTATTATCATATCCATGTTTTTCATCATGTTTGTAGCTTAAATTCTCAGTTTCTTTTTAGTCTGAATCTTGGTCTATAAATTTGTCAAAAATGATGTGTCAATAGGTTTTGTTCCCTGCTCAAATTCAGTTTTGAAATGCCTCTTGTTCATCATATTACAATTATTCTTGCATCCAAGTGTCCATTCATCAAATTTTTCAGTGATGAAAATGTTTTCAGTGTGTTTTTCACAGAGTGGATCGATCCACCCCTGATCTGGATCGATCCAGAGTGCATATCATATTCCATAAAGTTGCTTTGAAAAACCTTGGATCGATCCAGACTCAACTTGGATCGATCCAAATCAATTTGGCTCAAAACATGCATTCTGTATTGGCAAATTGGATCGATCCAGACTCAACGTGGATCGATCCAGAGTGGTTTTTCATTGAACTTGCCTAGTGTTTAGGCTTAGTGGATCGATCCAGACCCCACTTGGATCGATCTAACTTCGAGAAATTTGATTATTTAGGGCAAAATTTCGAAGGGAACTGTTCACTTTCTTCCCCATTTCTCACTCTGTTTGAGCTCTCTCTCCTTAAGTTGTTTCAGTTCGCACCTTATTCCTCCATTCCAATCCAATTCTTCTCATTATGGCTACTTCCTTGAGTGATTTATGCATTCTATTCCTCGGATTTTTGTGGATCAAGGTGGTGGTCTTCACCATGACGGGTGGTGAAGGCTCACGTCATGGGGGTTCATCCTCCAAAGGGAAGGGCAAGGCCCCCGCCGCGAAGAAGCGGAAGAATGTTCCTCTCACTCTTCAAGAGCAAGAAAATCTTCCAAATCCTCTACATGTCGAGGACCCAATGGATGAGGAACCCTCACGTGCTCATTCAAAGCTCACTAAGGAGGAAATTTTTGAGAGACGTCCAGTCATCTGTGAGCGTCAAGTGATTCTCAAGGGTATGACCGACACTCTTTTCATCCAAATGATTGAATTTCATAAATTAGGTCGATTTTTTGAACCCATCAAACTGTTTATCCCTTCTCTTATCAAGAGCTTTTATATGGGTGTCCACACTGTGAACACCGACACCTTTGAAATTGTGTCTAGAGTTAGAGGGAAGACTATCACTGTGACTCCACAGATGATAGCTGACTATTTGGATGTGTCCCTACCTCCTCCTGATACTCCTGCCTTTTCCTTTGACAATGATTCTAATGTGAGTGATGACCTTCTTGTCCACACTCTTTGCACATCTGCTGGGTTGAAGAATGGCAAGTTTGTTCAAGGGAATCTCAAAGAGGAATTTCGTGCCTTGAACATTATCCTATGGTGGAATTTGTTTCCCGGGGGTAGTCGTGTCCATTTTGAGTACCCGAAGGCTCGATTATACTATGCTTTCATGAATGACGCTGTTATCAATTTTCCCAAACTCATTTGGGGTACCATTCGCCTTGTGGCTCGAGCACATGAGATCAATACTGCTTTACCGTACGGTGCCATAATTACAGAATTTTGTAAGAAGCTAGGGGTGAAGACGTCTCCTTCTGACGGCCCGAGAAACCCACTCGTGGTCCCATTGACCTAGCCTGCATTAATCGCAGTCGTGGACATACCTCTGCCCCTGGAGGTGATTATGAATACTTGGATCGATCCAAGGTTGAACTGGATCGATTCCATGTTTACACCTTTGGAAATTGGGAGTTTAGGAACACTTGGATCGATCCAAGGTTGACCTGGATCGATCCCATGTTTGCATCATCACAATTATTGTTTGGAAATTGAAAATTGGCCAAGCTGGATCGATCCAATTTCGAGTTAAACTCAACTACAGAATGCTGTTTTTTGGTCAATTCAATTTGGATTGATCCAAGTCTTGGCTGGATCGATCCAAGTTCGTGCAAACCCTAATTCTGCCTACTTTTTACCCTGTTTTCTCATTGGTTACTGATCACACTATAAAAGCATTAGGTCACTCGAGATTCTAGTGACCTCAGCCGCCAGAAAACATTTCTATTCTTAGACCTATCTTGGTTCTTCACTTATGGGCTGTTGTTCTTACTTTCTAAATTGAGATTGAGCTTGAATATTCATTATTTGATCATGGACTTTTCTTAGAATGGATTAGAAACCTTGGAAACCAAATTTACATACATATTGTGAGAATCATCTGTAGAGATAGGATCATTCTCATGGCTCTTGGATGAAGACATCAAGAGTGAGACTACTTGAGTAGTTGGTGAGCAAGCTTTGAAAAAGGAGGACTCGATGGACTGAGTTGATGAGATCTCAGTACACTAGGCCATGGGTTGGTGAGATAGAGTGTATGGTATAATCTCTGTAACTCTTCTTTCATAGTGGATTGCTCTTGTTCTCCCGTGGTTTTCTCCCGAAAGGGTTTCTACGTATATCGTGTGTTCGTTTAATATTTGTTGATGTGATTACTAGCTATCAAGAAGGATGGAATGATTCTTGTGTTCATGGATCCCTCTTGATAGTTGATTCATCTTGTGTTTTTCGATCTACATGTTATTTGATATTCACATTCAACTCAAAACATGTTTCTTGAGTGTGGCTGATTTATCTAATACTTGTTGCTTAAATTTAAAAGTGGTGAAATTCGTGTGATCTAGTAGGGATTAGGTTTTTCAATTATGATGAGATTGAGGGGTTGATTTTGGGGCTTTTTGTTCAATAAACATCAACCAAAAATTTAGGGTTCTTCAAGCTGCTCTCTTTGCATGATAATTTTAGTTAAAATGAATAAACAAGAGTGATAAAATATGAACTCACAGTGAGCTTGAGTCGCCATCAATGGCAGACCCGAAATTAGGGTTTATAATTTCATTCATATTTTGTGTATTTTATTCTTTTTGATATTGTTTTTATAATTATTGATATACTGAATTTAGAAGATAGATTTGTAAAGAATTGTAAAAGCTCATTTTGAGCTCTAATAGAGTGTTGAGAAAGATTTGAGGTCTAGAAACTGGAACCATTGGTGGCAAAGGTGGGTAATTTTTATATAGCTTTTGGGGAAAATATCTTTGTTTTTTGATCATTTTGTTTTAAATTTTAATGGAATAGTTACTGTTGTCCCAAATATATAACCCCAGAGGGGGGGTGAATAGAGTTTATGGCAAACTTTTGCAATTAATTACCAAATAAAATTAGGGTTCAATTACAAGTAGCAGAAGCAATAATATAAATTAAATGCAAGTAATTGAAAGTGAGAAGGGAAGAGAAATCAAACACAACGATTTTAATGAGGTTCGGACTCCGCCTACTCCTCGCCTTGTGCCTCAGCCCAAGGATTCCCAACAATCCACTAAGGATTAGCTCTTTCAAGGTGGAAAAACCTTTACACGATCTTTTTTATCTCAGGTGGAAGACCCTCACCTCAAGCTCACAAAGAACTTATCAAATGGCTCACAAAGAACCCACTAATGCTCACAAAGAACACTCTTTCAAGTCTCACAAAGAGCACTTGAACAAATACAAAAATATAAGAGTAGGTGTACACAATGAATGCTTCAAATAAGCTGATATACACAAATGTTGCACAACTAATAGCTTCTCAAATGAATAACTAGTATAGCTCAAGAGTTTGGTAGAGAGAAACTTGAATGATGAATGCTTTCACAATGAATGATATTGACTAGAGTTGTTGTGTTGTTAATAAATGAGGAACTAACCTCTTAAATAGCTCTCATGGTCTGATATGGCCGTTTGATATGAGCTTCAATGCTATTGGATGAGAGGAAAATAGCAGGGCTCATTAAATGCTCGAATTTCTCAAAATAGAAATAGTCGTTTTTAAGTTGCAGGTCGATTAGTCGACTAGGCTATTGTTGTTAGTCGACTAGACAGTTCAAAAATCAAAGCAATTTTGTTCCCGGGCTCGGTTAGTCGACTAGGCACATTTTCTTAGTCGACTAGACAAGTTAAAATATGTTTTCAAAAATCCTCGAGCACAGTTAGTCGACTAGGATGGTTTGGTTAGTCGACTAGACTAGTTAAAAAGTGCTTAAAAAATTTATCTGGCACGGTTAGTCGACTAGGAAAAGCTGTTTAGTCGACTAGCTCTTCTTCATTTCCAACTATGGCTACTGGGCTGCCTTTAGTCGACTAGGCAAGGGTGTTAGTCGACTAATGACCACTTTAGTCAACTAATCAATATGTTTAGTCGACTAAACTCAGATTTTTCAAGAACTTAGCTACTGTACCATGGTTAATCGACTAGACTAAGTGGCTTAGTCGACTAGACATGCTTTTGAGCTAAAAACTTGAAATTTCTAAGTTTTTTTCAACTTAACATATCCAATGTAGTTCACTAAAGTTTTCAAAAGCATTTTTGCAAGTTTTCTAAGGTCAATGAATCCTAATGCAACATGAGAAAGCTTTTGATTGAGCTATACAGGGTTAATCAAATGACTATCCTTACAAAAATGGTTCCTAGACATTTTGTTCTTCAAAGGTCTTCAATGATTGACTTCAAGATGTCCTCCTCAAACTTTCATGATTCAATATGTTGCATATTTGCACACTTTGGAAGCTTTGGATGTGTTGATGAGCTCCAACAAGATATGACTTTGATACTATGGAGACAAAAACACTTAACCATTTGTTAGTGACTAAAGTAATGTTTGTTGATCATCAAAATATGGTCAATGCAATTGACCTTAGGGCTAACACTTACTATTATCGAGCACAACAGATTATCTCCTAAAAATTGCTGAATCTTTGTTTTAAGTGTTGACAGATTTCTATCTTTGCCATTTACAGCAAATAATATATCTCCTAAAAATTGCTGAATCTTTGTTCTAAGTGTTGATAGATTTCTATCTTTGCCATTTACAACAAATAATATATCCCATGTAATTTTGTAGCCTCATTCTCCTGATAATCGTGCCTTAGCGAGAGAATGCAAGGATGTGAAAATTGATAGAGCATACATGGGATCTTGTACTGGTGGAAAAACTAAGGATTTCCTAGCTGCAGCCAAAGTTTTTATAGCTTCAGTAAGAAACCAAGTCTCTCTATTGCTTATTTTATTTGCTATTGGACTACTGATTGTGACCTTTATGTTGACAAAAGTGAACTTCTGAATATCACTACTTGTTTTTATTATATTTTTTTATGGTGGAAATTCTATTAAATTTTGATTGTTTGTGGCTGCTTTTGATGATCTTCTATCTTTTATCAAGAGTCATGAGAAAATAGACTCCTCTGCCAAATGTAACCATGATAGGTACCTCTTTAGGATTGGGAATGTGTCGTGTTGACAAAATGTGTTTGATAATACATTTATACAGCTGTACGCCTGATTAAATTCATTTATTTCTTTATTTTGAGTTATATATATACTTGGTGAAAATATATTTGTAAGAATGAGTGCAATTTGCTTTAGATATGCTGGTGCAATTTTACATTTTAGTAGGTTTCCATTGGCAACAATCTTGCTTGGAAGGACTTATTATTTGTTAATTCATTTATTTATTTGAAACCACCGTTTAGTTGTAGGTTAGTCGGTCTCAAGGGCATGATTCCTACTTTAATTTTCATTTAACACAATTTAGATGTCATGAATATATATGTGTTGATTATGTATGGATTTGGAATGTATTCCATGTTTAAATTCCCATTATGGCAGCGGCGTGCTAGTCTTCAGATCTACAAACAGTGTCACCATGTATTGACAGCATTATAATCAATTGATCTTTAAAATAAACATTGATGTGATTTTGACATTGTTGACCTAAGTTAGGGTCTGATGATTTTCTGACTTTGATGCTCATCTTGTTTATTCCTGTTTACATTATTTAGATTAAACCTTTCAACATAATATATTATCATGCCATGCTTGAAGATTTTATTTTGTATGATTTTTCAGTGGCATGGTTTTGTCGAAGAACAAAGTGGCAATAGTGGAATTACTTTTTACTCTTAATTCAATTTATTAGATCTATTTCTGGATAGATTTGAACATAATATGGTTCTCATTTGAGTCAATGACTATGCAGATTTATATTCTTCTCTACAAGGAGGTTGCTCTTGCTTTTAAAAATCAATAGTTTCTACATTAAGAAAAGGCTTCTTAACATTCATGAGAATGTGAGAGTATTGCGTTATCCTAACCATTTCTCAACTAGTGTTTATTTGTGGTATGCAGTTCATTGATATCAAGGTTGAAAGTAGAATTTCCTTCTTTTTTTTTCTTTTTTTTGGTATTTTCTTTTTTTTGGTACTAGTATTGCTTTAAAATAAAAAACTTGGGTTCTTGCATATACTGATTGATCATTTCTGGTTGCATAGAGGTCACACCATGAAAAACTTGTCATTGTTGATTATCATATTTGCTTTATTGGAGGACTGGATTTATGCTTTGGCCATTATGATACAATTGAACACAAAGTGGGTGATTTCCCTTATCTTATATGGCCTGGAAAGGACTGTTATAATCCAAGGTTTATTATATTTATCTCTCTTTTTGCTAGAAACATGATTTTTTTTTTCTTTTAGTGATCTAGAATCATGCTTCTAGGGCTTACTCATATCATATTTGCATTAAAGAGCTCATAGATGTGATTATTTTTGGGTTTTGCTTGTAAATCGGTGTTTTTCACTGTTTTTTGTACACATGCAATTAGAGTTCACAAATGTTATTATTTTAAGGTTTCGCTTGTAATTTGGTGTTTTTCACTATTTTTGTATGTATGGAAGGGAAACTAATGAAGCTTTCAATAAGAATATATTTAACACCTTATATAGCTTCCAGATTGTCTATTGTCCAACTTTTAAAAGGGTTGCTAGGAAACTAGGATTCATTTGTTGTCCTTAAAGAGGGTCATTATCTTGAGCACTATTATCATGGTTGAATATTCTCCTGATATGATGTCCCATTCAAAAAATGGTGGTTTATTATTTATTTAAGTGTATGATATAGAAGTAACCATATTTTATATGCTAGAGGTAATATATCAATGAACTTTGATTTCAATTTATTTTTTTAAGCTAGAGGTTCTATTTTATACTTAAGATAGCTTGTGATTGTTGGCTGTTGATGATAACATGGCACATGAGGCGCCATTTACATGAGATGTTGTGATAATATGATTCTAGAAGTGCTATAAATTGCTCTTTTAATAGGTGAATATATAGAAATGTTCCAAAAACAGACAAGATGCTGTCGAATTTTTATCTCAAAAAAGAAAATATTTCTCAGTACCAGTTAATTTAATTTAATTTTTATTATTAATAGAAGTTCATGTGGAAACATATATTGAAGTTTTAATGGACATATGATTTGGTTGTAGTTTGTATTGTTAATTTTACCATGCATCTGTGATGTACCTACACCTTTCTTATGGTGAATTAATTTTTCATGAGATGTAACTTTATATATCAATTATACAATATGAACTCATAAGTGCAACTCTATGTTTTAATGCAGGGGCCAGAGGATTGCAATAAATATGGATGCACATTTTATTGATTACATGAAGATTGCGCGCAGTTCAAGGATTTGTAAAAACTAGATTATGTAATAATTGTTACACTTTTGGTTTTTAATTAGAAGATTCAATATTAATTAACGAAGTTTTGACTTGGTGATACTAGTTTCTATATATATATATATATATATATATATATATATATATATATATATATATTTTGCAAATGCATGTGGGTTATTTTTTTATGAGTATTATATAGTAATATATTAGTGTGGACATTTTAATATTGTGCGCGCAAAAATGGTATGAATGCATATTAGAACAACCATTAGTGAATATATATGATTTAACAGCATATTATGGCATATTAAAATTGTGAAGCATTTGCTACAAAAAAAAAAAAAAAAAAAAAAAAAAAAAAAAAAAAAAAAAA
>JAESVK010000316.1:703782-728531 GCA_017140935.1 Hamamelis virginiana | reverse complement strand
CCAAAAAAAAAAAAAAAAAAAAAAAAAAAAAAAAAGAGTAAACGAGGACACTTTTTAAGTGTCACTCTTTTTGAAGAAACAATTAGGACACTTTTAATATGATCTCTTTTAGGACACTTTAAAAGTGTCACAATTCAAAATATAATGAGGATACTTTTGAAAGTGTCCCTATTGTGAACATATCAAGGACACTTTTAAAGTGTCGTAATTTACCGCCTCAAAGGGGACACTTTTAAAAGTATTCCTATTGGGGACATATCAGGGATACTTAAAAAGTGTCCCCTTTGAGGCGGTCACCTTTAGTGACAGAGCCTAAGGACACTTTCGAAAGTGTAGCCAAACACCTATGGGGACACTTTTTAAGTGTCCTCGTTTACAGTTTTTGTAGTAGTGGAAAAATTAAACTTTCATGTAAACTATTTAACATGCTTATTAATATGTATATACTAAGAAAAACAAAGCAACATGTGATAATAAAACACAAGGTAAAGCTCCCCCGTCCACAATTTTTATATCAAATAATCAATTTCATGTTAACTTTATTATTCTAAATATAAACATATAAAAACCCTAATAATGTAAAGTAATAAATCTTATCATGCTTTCGAACATGCTAACATAAAATAACATGTTTACTAACATGAAATAAATAACTATCATGCATAAAATAATAATGCATGCATTCAAACCCTAATATACAACTTCTATCATGCAAAACCCTAACATGCAAATACCTTAATATGCAAAGCTACCATGCAAACCCTAATTCTAACCATTCTTTAAGAATTTAAGAAGAATAATAGAAGACCAAGTATGCTACTAGAATGAATCATGATGCTTCTCTAAATAAATAAAAAGAAAGGTAGAAGAAGAATAGTAAACTAGAAGACATTGAACATTATAATGCCTAGCATGCTTCTATGTTTTTAAATTTTTTCAAGGAAAAGAAAAGGAGATGAAAGACTTACCTTTTAGCTGGTGTAGTTCTCCTTTTAGCCTCCTCAAGCAAGCCTCCAAGAGTTCTCTAGAAAATTCAATGTGTCAAAAAACCCTAAGCTAAGGCTCCTATTTATAAACTTTTGGCTTAAGCAAGGATGGTTGAGGTTAAATTCAATTATAATGATCCTAGGGCTTACATTGAGTTTCCCAAGGATCACAGTAATAAGACTAGGCCAAAAAATTAGAAAAAAATCGGATTAAAATTGGATAGAGTCCCAAAAAAATAAAAAATTGAAGTTATACTCGAAGTAAGGCAAAATTGGGTTGATGGCCGTCTAGCCCTAGGACGGCTGGCCGTCCAGCCTTGGACAGTAGGCCATTCTAGCCTGGATGGTCATCAAACATAATTATCAGGTTTTCAATTTTAGTCCATTTAGGACTCTCCAACTTATTTTTGCCAAATCTTCTTCAAATTTTATCTAAATTCGGTCATTCAAAAGCTAAAACAACCAAGACTTCATCCTCTATATTTCTAGAAGGGTTTGGGCTAAAAAAATCATTGACTAAAGTCAAAAGGTTAAGTTAAACCAAACTGGTTAGCCATTATGAGCCATTTTTGCCCAATTAGGATTTTGAAAATCTACTAACCAATTGGCTGTAAATAAAAAATGACACTTCATGAAACATGTTTTGAAATTCATTTTAAATACATTTTAAGATTTTAAAAACATTAATTTTGGAAAAATGGGCTGACCATGGTCAAATTAAGTCAAAACCTTAAAGATGGTTAATTAACCATTATGAACCATTATGAGCCAAATAAGTCTCGAACCATGCCAGTGCTTGAATCAATCATCTAACTATATTCTAAACATCCATACAAATCCAATGAAACAAATCGGGACAAATTTGGAGATCATTAAGAAATTATGCGAAAAAAAAGGACAATTTTACTCATAAAGTCACAAAAGTTCTTATTACCTGTCGAGTTTCGATCAGAAAGACACAAAATTTGACATGGACATTCCTAGACTCTCTGAAAACTTAATGCAAGAAGAATCACTCGATTTTGACATGAAAACCTACATGAAATGATAGCTTCTATCTACTTAAGGAAAATGATAATTTGGGAAACTAGGGTTTTAAGGCCTAATTCTCCAAAAATGATTGGTTATTCTCAACCAATGAGACATTAAAATGATGACTTAAATGCTATAAGTACAAAATAGGGTGTCTGTAATACCATATTTGGGCCCAAGTTAAGTGAAGATAAGTATGGATTTTTTATTGATTCGTATGGGAGAGTCAGATTGTATTCAAAAGTTTGCTTGGCTTTTAATTTTGACGAAGTCAAAATTGTACATAATACTATCGGGAGCGAAAAATGTGGATAAGAGGTCTCCTATTTTATTGGCAAGTAACAGACAATGCAAGAGTAGTTACCTATTTTTGTAGGACTTTTGGAACAAGATAAGTAATTAACAAGCTAGAGCGAGAGCATACAACGGTTAGTGGAGAACATGGAGCGACGTTATAGACATTTTCCTTTATAAATAGAGGATGAAGCCTTCAAGGAGAAAGAACTCATCGTCAATCATCAAGCTACTATAAATTTTATCTTTCAGTTTATCTAGTTCTTAAGCTTCAATTTCCTATATTTTATTTTCAATAGTTGTAATTGCACTTCTTTATTTCCAATGGTAATTTCTATTCTCCAATAGTTTGCGTCAATTTCATAGCTTAGCTAACTTATTTAATTTCATAAATTAGTTTGTTTTACTTTCTCTGCAATTATTTTTCATAGATTAGCTTGCACTTAAATTCATTAGCTTAATTTATTGTTTATATTCTCCTTCTTTAATTTATTTTTGGTAAAGTTCTAGTTAGTGATTCAATTCAAAGGCAAGGAAGAACCCCGATAAGGGAAGAACTTCAACCCTTTACCATCTCCTATCTTTTCATCCAATCTCAACTTTCAAGGTGGCTTGTTAAAAGATTGAAAACCAATTTGATTGATTTCTTGGCTTTTCCTCTGATTAAACGGCGCCCGAGGTCAAAAGGATTGGCTTCGATTTGAAGCAATTTGGTTTTGGCATGTCCGTGTACATCATGAAAGCCAATTTGTGTGCAAACAAAAATAAAATAAAAAACACATGAGTAGGTAGAAAAAAGAAGTATCAACGAAGCTTTAACATATATAGATTACTGCTTTAACATAAAGAAGTATCACATATGTGAATAAAATAAAATGAAATATAGTATCAACCAATAAAAAAGAAGTAAGAAGAGTGAATTAATGAGAGAAAAGAATGTAAGAGGAAAAGCTTATGAGAAATCCCATGTAGGACATACTGCTATATATATAATAAAAAAATATCATACTTATCATATATATGGGTGTTAATAACTATCTATTACTATTATTCTCTACCAGTTGGGATTTGATTTTCATTCATGGCAACTCATATAACACTGCCTTTAGATATGCTCTTATATTGATTAATTCCAATTGTTTGGTGGTTGGTTCGGCTTCATCCATCACTTAAATCATGTCATATAAACCTTGGATGAGAGGGAATTACCACTCACCGTATGATGGTACCATGAAAGTAAAGGAAGGAGTTAAACTTAATTATATGGATGAACAAATATGCTAATATAAGGAGCACCTGATGCATAGTTGCATCACACGGCTTTTGTTTGGGCAACTTGTGATAACCCGTATTTTTATAATCATATTTTATTTTTTAAAAAAAATTGAAAATAATTACGATTTTTCCATTAGATATTTTAAATGGTTAAAACCCTTTTTTCTTTTCTTTTCTTTTCTTCATATTCGATAGAGAGAGGGATAGGCCGAGAGAGGGAGATAGCGGGAGAGAGAAGGGAAGCACGCCAAGCCTTCGCAGGAGTTCATCGTCGTCGTCGCATCGTCGGTGGAGGTAAGATTTGATTCCTTGTTCCATTTTTCTTCTTCTTCTTCTTCTTTTTCTTTTTCTTTTTCTTTTCATACCCATTTTCTGGATTTATGATTTTGTTTTGGGGAATCTTGGTGTTTAATGTTTGGGAAAGTGTCGATGCTTGTTTATGTGCTATGTTGGCGTGGATTTGAGGGTTTGTTGGTGTATTTTGGAGTAGAGTTGTTTTGTTTAGAAGAAAATGGGTTTTTTTGGGTTTTTAAAGTGAAAGGTTTGATCTATGGGGGTTTTGTTGATTGTAGCTTGTCTTGAAAGGTTGGATATGTGTAAGTCAGTTGAGTTTGACGTGTTTATTGGACTTTTATAGCTATTTTTGGAGTTATACCTTGTTTTGAGTTTATGTGGGTTTTATGCCTAAAACTTTGTGGTTTTTGTATTTTAACCATTGGATCTTGAGATTTTTGGCGGATTCAAACTTGTTAAAGCTTATTTTGAGATGTTCTAAGTTTTGAACAGTTAGATTTTGATTAAGTGAAGTTTTGATGAGTTTTTGGAGTGTTAGGCTCGAATCTACTCGTTACTAGGCATTTTTTCGTGCAAGCTCTATCGATAGAGGGAGTGTCTCTATCGATTGAGCAGTGCCTCGAGTCTACAGGTGTGATAAACCGAGGGAGTTTTTATCGATAGGGTGATGAATGGTCTACCAATAGACCTCTCTATCGATAGACACACCATCGATAGAGGTTATGGGTCTATCGATAGCCCCTTCATCTTTTCCTTCTTCTCTTTTGTTTTGCTCTTTCGTTCTGTTCCCTTTTTCCGTGGGATTGTTTTTAGGAATTGTGAGAGTGAGGCTAAGGTTTTGGGAAGCGAGTTATATTGCTTTCGATATTGTGAATCTTTTGTGCTTTATTGTAATTCCGTGCTTGCATTATATGTTGTTTTCAGTTTGATAGGTTCTTTGGAGAACCACTTGCATTGAGGTGCATTGAGCATTGCATTTGGGAGGCTCGTGGAGCCGTAAAGGGGTTGGCTAACACTATGGCATTGAGGTAGGAATAAGTACTCTTGTACTGTTGATAATGATGTAACTATCTTACAACTGCTTTAAGAACCACGTGAACTCTACACACATTTAAACAATATGATTTATAAACGCTTGTGAACTTTATTGCCTTACCATACTGTTAAATAGATACATGGAATATACTATTTTATGAACTGTCAAACTATGTGGTATGTTTATGAAACAAAAACCAAGGCATGGTACCGAAAGGTTTAAGAACTTGCCCCATTGCTTTACAAACCATTTTGATACAGAACATAACATAATTACAACATGGGAATGAGCTCTTATTTTATTAATTCCATTGAAATATTACAAGGACATATTATGACATTGTTTATGTAAATATAATTGAGGTGTTTTGGTTTTACACGCATATGCCTGATTTCATGAACTATTTTATAAATGAGAAATATCGTAAGACATTTCAACTAGCTATTCCTTTGAATTTTGACTAAATTGAATATTTGAAATAGAAATGATATTCTCAAGCAATGGTGTAGAAATGTATTTTGTTTCAAAAGGTTACTTGCTTTGTGAATTGTTTTCTATGAGTTATGATGGCATACGGAACGATCATCAGAATTGGCTTTAAAATGATTATCTATTTTTATGAAACAACAGTATTGGAGGATATGTTTTATATGACGGTTGAGCTGAGGCTCTAGGTTGCTGGATGTTTGGTTATCATGCGTGACGGAAGTTTATGTGAGCTCAGTCTCTAATCTCTAAACGATGGACCTTGATTACATATTATGGAATAATGATGCACATTATGAATTGTTTACATTTATGTTACGTTGATCGAATATGAAATTGAAAGAGCCTGGAGAAAACTCCTCTTTCATGAAATATGTGGAATGGCACTGGTACCGAGAAAACTCCCGTATCAACGTGATGGAAATATGTATGTGCATGTGTGTATGAATTTATGTATATGAACCAGATTATATCATTTGGGTTTGGTTTCATGACCCTATGTTATAACTTGATTCAAGATTGGTTATGCTAGGAATATTTTGAGGTGACGCATATGCCAATCAAGTTGATTCCATATCAATGGATATACCATGGATTCTACAGGGTGACATAGAGTACCATGATATGGATGATGACGGTATTGGGCTCTATTCCACGTGTGGCAGTTCATTCCACATACGAGGTATATACCCCATTTGTTTCTGTTATCAGAGGTTATGGTTTTCATCGAAAGCCCACACGTCTTTTAAACTTTGTTCTCAAGTTAATTCATAAATCTTTCAAACCTTAGAAATAATTGCTTTGTATAAGCATTCCATGTATTACTGTGTTGTTATTAATTGGTAAATGTTATATTATTCCCACTGAGCAATCTGTTAGATATGTGCCCTAATACCAATTGTTCAGTTGTGTTTAGGGTTTTATATTTCATTATATTATCTTGTATGGATCTTTATTCGTTTATGATATGGCTATTTTTATCATGTAAACTTGTGTTTAATTACTGTTCATGATAAAGTCCTTGGATAGTATGATAGAGAGTTATATCTCAAGTGTTGAGATAGAGAGACTTATACCTTTCAAGTACATCTATCCTAAACTAGTTCCTGATCATAGGTTTATATATTTGGACGATTAGAAACCGTTAAGATTAGCTCAGGTTTTACTAGCTCCATGGGAGGATGGTGAATCTCGAGCCATCTGTGTAGAGACACTATAGTAAACCTGTGGGTGCTTGTTAGAGAACAAGTACACTGAACGTGACCAATATGAGTACAGCTTATGGAATTCTATTTGTATGTCAAAGGCTGCTCATGTGTATAGTCACAGTTGTAATCCTTAGACTTGAGACACCACTTGTTATCTTATATATGAATTGCTAGAGTTTGATAGTATCTCGTACACCCTTAATCATAAGGATGTAATCGGTGCTCATTGGCTCTAGTGAGTTATGTATGAAGATAGGTGAGTGTGCAATAGAGGATCACCACCCTTAATAAGAAAGGGCGAATGTCTTAGTTAGTTCACAGTTACTATCTCAATGGAGTCTTTGGCCAAAGCAGAAGGTTACCAAGAAAAGTGTTTCAAGGGTATACCTAATTGAGATTATAATCTGGTGAATTAGTAACACATGATTAAGTTAGGGTTTGACATGAATCCATACCCAACTAACTTAATCAAGACATTGTTTGGTGAGGGATTATCTATAGCACGAAGGGTTCATTTACACGTTCGTATATTCACCCACACCTAGGGTACGTCATGACATATTGCTAGATGTCACTCATGACTAGTGAAGGCCTAATGATAAGAGTTATCATTGAGGGCAAAATTGGAATTGTTCTAATCGAACCTAAAAATAGAAAGTTTCTATTTTGGGCGACATTGAGATGTCCCCTGCCACTACTAGGTTGGGATGAACCCAATGGGTCACACACATAAGGGTATAAGTGAGTCACTTAAATTAGGGGAGATGAATATTCTAATTTATTGTTATTTATGTCCTTATTATTAGTGTTAATAAGAGAGGGACTAAATAATAAATACTAAGAATATTTACTATATATATGTGATGAGAGGTCAAGCTAGCACAAGCAACCTATCATCATAAAAGAGGAAGAGGCAATAAACCCTAGGAGCCGTGAGCACTCTTGGAGTGCACACTCTCTAGCCGCCACTCTCTCTCTCTCTCCATGCTTGCTACTTCTCAAGGGTTGTGAAGGTGCAAGGATTTATGTGGTCTTGTGCTCGTGTGGATACCGTTGGAGGCTACCATACACTTTGGAGCTTAAAGACTTAGAGGATCTTGAAGATAGCTTTGCAAAGGAACATTACAAGTAAGCTTTTAATTCTTGTTTAATTAATTGTTTGATTCGTTTCATCGATTAAGAGGATTCATGGATGAATACATGGGAAAAATTTTAAATCCTTTATTCCGCTGCGTTCCCTTATCGTATTCTTTCACAATCATGGGCTCACTCCTGCTTTTTATGCAGCAGATTGCAGGTTGACTTGGGGGTTTGCATATTTAGTTCAGCTCAATCCTTTGCAAAGGATTGATGGTCAGCTTTAATGTTGTTGCTATATGTGTGTCCTTGTATTCTTATATTAGATGTATTATCTGTACTGGAATATTTTGAAAAGTATTATAAATGACTTACTTATTTGTCAGGGTTGTTGGCAATACTATTTGATTTATTGGATGTTTTATGTATAACGATTGGGACGTAATGTATGTGTCTCGTGAGGAAATACGGATGAGAATGACATGTTGTACCTTCATCTTGACACGTGTTGACTTATCTGGAAGGTTCGGTGCGGATGTTAGGTTGGGGTGTTACACAACTGCTATATTTTTTAAATCGACCATTAAATTAGATTCCCCTCTTATAAATGTCATGTCTTCAAAAAATCACAGTGATCCAACGGTCATCTTTTGAAAAATGTCAAAATGAAAAACTGTGAGTTTTTTGTTCTTCAAAATGTCACAATTTTTTCACAATTAATTTTTTTCAAAAGCCAACAGTTGAATTACCGTGACTTTTTGTAGACATGACATTCATAAGAGGGGAATCTAATCTAATAGTTGGTTTTACAAAATCTGCTTTGTAGTTACCCCAATAGAGGTCACTTGATGCAACAACATTATGCTTTATAACTTGCTAAGATAGTTTTGGCAGTAATCATCCATCATGAAGCGAGGTTGTAGAATCGAACCTTGACATTTTAACTATCGTGATGGGCGGAGTTTGCGAGTGATTTCATCTATCTCGTGAGTCTAGGCCCAAACCTCGGTAGAAGTAGATTTAGGATACCTTATATGAAAAAAAAAAAAAATCATCATCACCTTTATGAAGTTTACTATAGAGAACCCGTGATATGTTTTTAGATTTAATGCAGTTATGAAATTAATCACATACAACATTCATTTGAGTTCAAAGTTATTAGTAAAAAAAACACTATAATTACTATTAATTTTTTTTAATCCCATTCCTCATAGGATGTAATTGATCGAAAACTTATAATAATATGAGATTAAAACTCCGATCCTCTGTTTTGTATATATATAGAGAGCGGATCTCTTGAGTGCTGGAGTGCACGAGCACCGAGCTTTCTCCTCACGATGACGCCACGTCGACACCAAAAACCAAGAATTGACACAACCTTCGGCCGTTATAAGAAATAGTGGTTAGAAGTTCCATCCACTATTTCTTACAACGGCTAGAAATAATGAATATTTCGAGCTAAATTTATGCATTTTCAAGCCGCCTTAAGAAACAGCAGGTGGAATTTCCAGCCGTTGTAAGAAATAGCAGGTGGAACTTCTAGCTACTATTTCTAACAATAGTTGGAAGCTTGTGTCGGTTCTTGGTTTTTGGTGTTCACATGGCATCACCGTGAGGAGAGATGCCTGGGGCTCATGCACCTCGGCGCTCAAGTGATCTGCTCCCTCTCTCTCTCTCTCTCTCTCTCTATATATATATATATATATATATATATATATATATATATAGGTTTCATAAGTTCTTCAATCTTTTAGAAAAAAGTAGTGAGATAGAAATATAAACCTCGAATTTTATCGAGTATAAAGTGAATTCAAAATATATACTAAAGCATTTTCGCTCAATGTCATACTAGGGATGGCAATGGGGCTGAGTGGGGTGGATTTTCCACTCCTTCGTTCCCGTGAGGGTATATAATTTTAGCCCCATCCTCGCCCCTATGAGAAATATGATTCCCCGTCCCCGCCCCGCCATGTCATTATTATTTTGCATTTGTTATTGTTAATAAAGTTGATGCATCCAATAATTAGAATCATGAATTAAAAAATAATTAAAATATAACAACTAAATTTAAAAATCAAAATAGTATAAATAGTCAACTCATTCAAACAAAATACATCACTTACTCATGTTGGTTTTGCAAACCACGTGTCAAACTATTGGTAAGATAGTGTGTGTAGGGCCAATTGTAGAACAAATTTTGAAAAATTAACCGTTGGATTAAATACAATTGTTATGAATTTCATGTTCGCCAAAAATCACAGTGATCCAACAGTCAGTTTATGACAAATGTCAATTAAAAATTGTGACATTTTTATTCTTCAAAATTTTATAATTTTTATCCAATCAGTTTTTTTTTTTTAATCAATTGTTGGATCGCTGTGATTTTTGGCAAGTATGAAATTCAAAAGAAGTGTATCTAATCAAACGATCAATATTTTAAAATCAATTATAAGTTTTCCCCTACAAACTACAGTGGTCACCTTACGCATAGGCGACATAGTTGCATAAGGTGCAACTTATAACAACATCATTCATGTTATCTTGAAAAAAGAGAGAGCTTTAATAAGTGGATAGAAAAAAAAAAGAAAAAAGAAAAAAAAATAGAGAGCTTGACAACTCGACACAATAAGGGGTGCTTGACTTATTATATAGTAATAGATAAGAATTGTTACAAATATTAGTGAGATAACTGAGATGTGAGAAAATACTAGTATTATTAAATAATAAAATGGTTAAAAATGTTGAACATATATATAGGAGAAAATAAAGTATAATGTACTATTAAATAAATTAAAATATCATAGGGAAAAGAATGTTAAGTGAAATCAAATTTTTTAATAAAAGATGAATAATCCCCATGGAGTGGGAAAAATAGGCAGGGCGGGGCACTGTAAACCTGTCCCCGCCCCAACTCTCAAAATTACAAAATATATGATTCATGAATACATATATGATTCATGTATACATACCATGTATACATTATTTAAAAAAAAAAAATCAATTTTTTCCCAAACCAATTTGTACACATGATGAGTGAAGAAAATTTTCTGAACCATAAATCCACAATGCTTTGTGTATCATTGTTTTTAGATCAATAAAACCAAATGACACATGGTTTGACATATGATACATGATACATGACAAATGGTTATACCCAAATTATATGGTTTGAAAGAAAAATCATATGGTCAATATATATATATATATATATATATATACATGACACACGCAAATAGGAAAACTCATTTGTCCAAACCCCCACGAGCACCTATTTTCATAACCCACAAAATTTTTGTACCTAGCCTCACGATCGCTATATTTACTAATATCTCAATTCAAGAAGCTGTTTGAACCAGAGATAGGTGACTCATAATACAAAAAAAATCAAATTTTTATCATGATTCATAAAAAAATAAATAAATAAAAATAAATAAATAAATAAAAATAAAAATAAAGAAGTAACCCTAACACAACGACCATATATCTTATTTACCTTCATTTCAGATATAAACCCAAAAAGCTCTAAAGATTATGGAATACTTACTTTGTTTAGCCATCGCCCATTGGCCAAATACTAATATTTGGAAAAGATGGTTGCAACACGTCGAAGAAGCCGATGAGGTTTGGAAAAACACTTTTTAGAAATGTTTTTGAAAATGGGTTGACAATTACCCTATTATTGCGTTAAGCTCCCCCACGTCGATGAAAATCACAGCCATATTCCGGTAACTGATATTTATCATATTTGTACACACCCAAACTTAATTTTGAATTGTCCCATTTTAATGATCGGCAAAAATGCATTTTATCTTCTTTATCGGCTAGTTATGTGTCTTTGAAAACTGTAGGAGCCTCTAGATATAAGCATTTTATACCAGGGTTCTATTGGTATAAAACCCTTTTCTCTACTACTAGACATAAACACCATCTTATACCAGGGGTCCTACTGGTATAAAACCCTTTCCCACAATTTCTACAGTGACCAAAATCAATGTTTCCCTTTCACTGTAATTTCTAATATGCATTCTGAGTTATTTATTATTATTATTATTATTTTAGCTTCTAGTATTCACAAGTTTGATTTTTTGTTTTTTTGTTTTTTGTTTTTTTGGATTTTGCAATCTATATAATAATCTCTCAGGTTTGAACCTTGATGGGAAAATCTCACCTGTCATAGGAGATCTAAGGGTTTACTAATCATGTACTGCTCTACACTTCCAATGCCTTGTGTTTGAACGTTTTTACTGGATTCCTCTCTCTCTTTCTTATTCTTCTTTTTTTTTTTTTTTTTTCTTTTTAATGCATAAATTGTTTATCTGCTTTGAGTTGTAATATTCTGGCTGAAATATTGTGATGCTTATATAGGTTTTCTTTTGGGTCCATCACCCAATAATATTATATATTCCAAAAAATTATCCCAGTTCAAAGGGAAAATTAAAATAGATTTTGCCTTTTGTTTTTAACAGTAATTTTTCCTTTTGTTTAATGTAGTAATGAGAAAATAGTTTATTAAATAGTGATAAAATTAAAATCGATTAAATTTTTTGTATAATTTTTGTATTTTCTTATTACTCTCTGTGCTTCATCTTTTTTCACACCCGGGCATCGCCCGAGATTTATACTAGTTAGATATAAAACCTAGTAAACTGATGTGGCACTACTAAAATTATTTCCCTCCCCCATCCTCTACTCTCCTTGAACCACTCATCCCTTTATTTTATTTGTCCAACTAATATTTTATCTGGCTTGGGCATCAGTTTATTTCTATGATACAAAATAAAACATAAAAAATAAAAAAAAAACAAAATAAAAAAAGAAGAAGAAAATAAGAGTGTGAAGATTGGTTGGAACTTGGAAGGGGAGAAAACGATTGCATCAGTTTTGGTGCTCGGCGAAGCAAACCAAGTAGGCCTGCTCGGGGCGTGGAGATGGCGATACATCAGCTTCCAAGCGGATCCAATGGCTCACATAAAGCGTGACAATTTTCGTTAGGCGTTAACCTAAGTAGCCAAAACGCATGACAATTGCGTCGTTTTGGGGCTGACTTGTTGCGGGCCGTTGGATTTGCTTGAAAGCTGTCGTGCCGCCATCTCCACGCCCTGAGCTGGCCTGCTTGGTTTGCTTCGCCGAGCACTAAACTGGACTCTTTGAAGGATTAGCCACCTACTAAGGGCGGGTTGGTTGGCGGTTTTACTCCCTACCCGCCCCCAATCAAACCATGCACACCCCTACTTAATAGTCTACCGTAATATGATCAGTCTTTGTGTTGTTATAGTAATTCTACAAATGCTTCCAGCTTCAAAAGTTTATGGTGCTATTTAGACATTGACAAACACTTGCTAACTTCTATTTGCTTTTAACATCATCATCATATCAAATTAACCTGAATAATTTATTTATTTTTAAAAAAAAAATCTCATTTCCACTAGTCATGTGTAAAGCACATGCCAATTCAACTATTTTAACAAAAAAAAAATGATGTAATCAAAATAGTGAAAATCTTTTATTTTTCTTTTTTAATTATTTCTAGAATAGGAAAAATATTTCTAATTAGGATTTTCTTTTGACCCAAGAATAAAAAAATTAAATCGGGGTTTTGCGAACAAGGAACCTTCTATAGTTTGCATCAAAGTCAAGCTACAAACAAAAAGAAACAAAAGGTCGAACATAGAAGGAAGTGGCGCACCGTAGACCACAGAAAGTGGGAACCTCCGCTCAAATGCGTATAGTTGGCGAAAGAGCGTATCCGATTTCCTTCCTTTCCCTTTCACTCTCTCTCTCTCTCTCATATATATACATATACTTTCCAAACTTTTCTCCCCCACAAAACACACCAGTACTTGCATGTCTCAGAGACCAACAGCCCCTCACTTCTCTTCCATAGCTTTTAGCCTCCATTCGCATCTCCTCGTCTCCACTGACATGAACCCTAACTCCTACTGGTCTTAATTCCTCCTCTCCTCTCTTCTATTTTTAAGCCCTAAAATCCCTCTCTTCATTCTTTTCGATTCTTGAAACCAAAATCCATAAATCGGAGATGGGTCTCAAAGGTTTCGTTGAAGGCGGCGTCGCTTCCATTGTCGCCGGCTGTTCCACTCACCCTCTCGATCTAATTAAGGTTCGAATGCAACTGCAGGGCGAAACCCATGTCCCAGTCCCTCAAATTCACGCTCTTCGCCCAGCTTTCGCATTCAATTCCCCTTCTGTCACCACCGGAACCCTTCCTTTTCCACCTCCACCGCCACCGGCAGCAGCAAGAGTGGGACCCATCTCTGTAGGGATCAAGATTTTTCAAACTGAAGGCGTCGCCGCCCTCTTCTCCGGCGTTTCCGCCACCGTCCTCCGGCAAACCCTCTACTCCACTACCCGTATGGGTTTGTACGACGTCATGAAGCAAAAATGGTCTGAACCGGGTTCGGGTCACATGCCCCTAATGCGCAAGATAGCAGCAGGCCTAATCGCTGGCGGAATCGGCGCTGCCGTTGGCAACCCAGCCGACGTGGCTATGGTACGAATGCAAGCCGACGGCCGACTGCCAGCTTCCCAGCGCCGCAACTACAAAGGCGTAGTGGATGCCATAACGCGCATGTCGAAGCAAGAAGGGATTCGTAGCCTGTGGCGCGGGTCAGCCCTTACGGTGAACCGTGCGATGATCGTGACGGCATCGCAGCTGGCATCGTACGATCAGATGAAGGAGACAATATTGGAAAAGGGTTTGATGAAGGATGGGCTGGGAACCCACGTGACGGCAAGCTTTGCGGCGGGGTTCGTGGCGGCGGTGGCGTCGAATCCGGTGGATGTAATAAAGACAAGAGTGATGAATATGAAGGTGGAGGCGGGAGAAGCAGCGCCGTACACGGGGGCAGTGGATTGCGCCATGAAGACAGTGCGGGCTGAAGGGCCATTGGCTCTTTACAAGGGCTTTGTCCCAACTATCTCAAGGCAGGGACCTTTCACTGTTGTGTTGTTTGTCACACTTGAACAGATCAGGAAGGTTCTTAAGGATTTTTGAGTTATGATGATCGCGAAGAAGTAGAATCAATTTTTCATTAGTATTGATTTTGTAGTGAAATGAAGAGATATTTTTGTGCAATTTATTCACTTATTTTTTGATGCAGTGGCAGTGGAGAGGTTTTTTGTTTTTTTAAATTCCATTTTTACTATTTTGGAACAATGCCACGAAGGTTGATTAACTGAAGCTTGTGGTTGGCACGAGGTCATGTGGGCCCGTTGACCCAATCCTTTTTAACAATTTCTTAATTTTGACCACCACTTGCAGTAAGCATAAGAGAACCATTCCTTTTCCTTTTCTCATGTCATCAAAAGAAACCCAAATCTTCCTTCTAATTTTCCCTTTATCGTTTCTGTAATCACCACCACCACCATTAAAAAAACAAAAAATAACTCTTTTTTCCTTAATTTATCTTCTCCCCTGAATTTTATGCTTGTTAACTTTGAAACCCTTATTACATTTATTACCCTGAACCCAAGCAGATGATCCAAACTCATCTTTAATACCTTAATCAATAGGAAGGGGATGGGCATACAATAAAAGTCCCATCACAATTACCACAAAATATACAGATTCCGAAACGGCATCATTAGGTTGGAAGGGTAGGGGAATTTGTTTTTCCTGTTCCTGGTGGTATCAAGATGCCACTGTATCAGCCTATCTTCTCTCTCCAGAAAAGATTTTATCTGTTGGTTTCGAGACAAATCCCTATTCATTTGGACTGGATCTTTTTTCTTCTACCAAGCTGAATGAAGGTGGTCTTCAAACTCGAGTGGAGGGTTGTGATACAACCTTCACTAAACTTTTTACCAGCTCAGACAAGCAAGCAACCAACCCCAATAAATATAAGATTTTGCATTTGCCAACAGTTTTAATTATAATACAACCCTACATTTGTCTTCGAACAAGCAAAAATCAGCAATTAAGATTTCCAAAATTTTTTTACTCACATCACTGAGAGGGATGATGATCTGTACATCCTGCACTTTGGCCGGACTGAGCTTTTTTGTCCGGGTTTGGGAGTGGCTGAACAGTTTCTAATCCCCTAACTTTTTCTGGGCTTTGGATGGGTTGTTGACCTGAACCTTGGCTTTTGTCAAAATTATGGATTTCATTCACAATCTGGGTACGCCTTTCCTTCAGGAAATTCAGTCTGTTTGTCAGCTTTGTCAGTGCGGAAGTTGTGGAGTTAGTTCCCTGTTGTACACACAGATGAAGATTTAATTAACACAACTTTCATCTCATCCACTTCATGGAGTTAGCGATTACGTTTTCAAGCCATTCTGGGCACTTTAAGAGCAAATAAGCAAAAAAGCCCTACCAGGGGTCCAAGGGGAAAATCAAACACCACGTGAAAATAATGTTTGATATTGTCTTCCATTAGATTTGAAAGCACAAATCCATCATTCATAATGATGATGGTAATGATGATGATGAGAACAATGACTACAAAAAATGATCCTACACATGCAACAGAATGGACTCATTTGCAATGTTATTGAAAACAAAGTAAACTGATTTCAGACAATGCGAAAAACGAAACAAAATGATTTCATTCCCATGGTGTCTATTTAAGCCCCCTAAAGTTGTAATGGTGCTGTTTTCGTATTTTACAGAAACACAACAAGAACACAGAAAACTGGCATCATGGTCAAGAATTATGAAACTTACCTCTCCCCTCATCACAGACTTCTTAGAATTGGTTGGAGCAGTAGGCTTGCCTACAACTGGCTCTACAGCAGATGAAATGGCTGGAATCCCAACAGATTTGGAGTTGCTGTTACATACTTGATCCATTTGCTGTTTCCTCCCATTCTGGCTCTCTACTCCATCCGAATAATTATCCTGTTGTACATAGAAAAATGCATTCTCCCCTAGTGTTAGTCCTACAGATAACACTGGATGCACACACTGCATAAACAAATAAAGCCATATTATGCAACCTTCATATACCACTCTCACCCATATTTACTAAGGCTATTAAATGAACTTAGCTACTTGAAGAGCTCGCGGTTAGAACTTTTATGATTGTTCATCAATCAAATGAGTTAAGCTCAAGCTCAAGCTTCAAACTCAATTGCTCAACAAGCCAAGCTGAGCAGTGGCAGGCTCAGCTGAATTAAAACTCACGTGAAATAATAGTTTTAAGTAGGCATTTAGTTGTAAACTTGCAGTGACCTTACAGCTAGTGAGATGTGACGAGAACTGAGTAAGCTTCTGAATGATGTTAGCAACGTTAAGTTGCACAGAACAAAATAAGAGTACAGGAAATGAATGTTGGACTATGCATATGACTAAACTTGATTAAGTTCAGGATGAGTCAAGATCAGGTAATGCTCGATGTCAGCTCGAGCTCAATTCAAGTTCAGTGAAGCCAAGCTAGAAGAAACTAATACTTGTCTTTGTGTATTTGCATTCATATTTTTAGTCTTCAGATATCGTTTTCTAAGACAATAAGTGCATAGATAGTCTTGATAATTGATTAAATCTAGGGGTGTGCGCGGGTTGGGTGAGGGCGGGTAGAAGGTAAAACCGCCAACCAACCCGCCCTTGGCGGGTGGCTAATTCTCCCACCCGCCTACCTCAATAACCGGCGGATTGGTTAAATATATGGCGGGTTTCAACCGGCGGGTTGGGCGGATTGAGCGGGTGAAGCATTTCGTTCCTAAAACCTTTTTAACAAGCAAAAACACCTAAAATTCGTATCTAACAATGCAATATTGTGTTATTTAGTAATTAAACTATAATCCAAACAAAACTTCCAATAGTAATAAACTAAAGAGCCAAAATAAATTACCCTACAACAATAGAAGTTACTAACTAGATACATAATAATAAAGGTTCATCGTTATTAAAAAATCTTACAAACTAACATATGGTTTCACATTCAAAATTGAAAGGATATCAAACAAAATAAGTGCATATTCAAACTATCATAATAAATATCTCTAAAGAAATAAAAAAACACTAACTTGCAAGCATATCCAATTAAGGGAAAATATAAGGTAGTAATGAAATTTATTTTATATAAATATATTATTTATTTATATATAATTATTTGGCGAGTGGGGGTGGGTTGTCACCTTTATTCCCGCCAACCGAATCAACCCGCCAAAAATTCATCAAATCCACCCAACCCAACCTGCCTAACCATTGTAACCATGGGTTGCGTATGGGGTCGGGGTGGGTAGGGTCAGGTCCGATAGGTTGTGAGGGTTTTTGCACACCCCTAATTAAATCTATTGCACTAAAAAATTTTGAGCCACAAAAAAAAAAAAAAAAAAAAAAAAACATAGTAGTTAAAAAGATTTTTTAAAACAAAATACAATTGCTAGGGCTAGAGGATAGGTGAAAATGTGAAATAACAATAGAGGGCGTGACAAGTATTACGTGGATGCACCTTACCTCACTTTATCTCCTTTTCTCTTCAGTTATACTTTAGATAGTTCAGAACAGTTATTGTAGAGATTCTAATGGGTAGTGGGTTTCACCCAGAAAAGTGATGGATGAGTTGGAAAATTTTAAATTCATTAAAATTACCTTTTTGCCTTCAAAACTTCAACTTGGACTTAGTTGTCCGTTTCCATGGGTATTTTAGTAATTCATGGCAAAATACAACCACAAAGAAGGTTAGCTTGTATAAATACATAACAATCCTATAAGAATTTGTCTATTCTTTGACGAAGGGGGAAAAAAAGAGAGACAAATGAGCCGGTGTAATGCAACGTGAGCACTCAAGGCAGGGCCCACTAGAATTTTGAAAAATCCTCTACAGGATTGACCCTTACAATGTTTAAGACTTTCAAATATTTCATTCAGCATTTACGGCTTTTGAATTTGTCATACAGATATTTGGGTTAAAGTTTTGTGATAAAGTACAATAGGATCTAACCTTAGCCTAACTCTAACTTGTATAAAGGCACTATCTAAGTTATTCTTAATAGAGTCCATGAAATTTAGAATCTAGAAGAAAGAATTGTTTTTGAAGTGGGACTCTTCTTCCTCTGGACAAATATCAACTACAAGCAACTAAGCGTTTCATATGCTCTTATGTTGTCCCTTCCTTTAATTTTTAGGGGAAATTACACTTTGCCCCATTGAACCATTGGCCGTTTTCACGTTGCGCCCCCTATGGTTTCGATTGCATCGATTGCATCAATCTAGCCCCTAAACTATTAGATTGTATCAAATTACTCCCTTCTGTCAGTTAGCTATTTGTTTCTATTTTAATTTTTATGAATTATTTTCTCCATATAGTAAATAAAATTCATAATAAATAAAATTTATTGAGAAAAATCATGAAATTTCACCGATATGCCTGTAAACCCATTAGCAATCCATAAAAAACATTGCATAAAAATAAATAAATAAAGCCTAACACCATTTAAATAAATAAAAAATTTAAAAAAAAAAAAAAACACACTAATGGCTAATTGGTCAAAAGGAGTAACTTGATACAATCTAATAGTTTAGGGGGCACATTAATGCAATCGAAACCACAAGGGGGCAACGTGAAAAAGACCAATAGTTCCGCGGGGGCGGGGGCGGGGGGACAGAGTGTAAATTTCCCTAATTTCTATTCTTTAGATACACATCCTCTAATTTTCAATCAATTTAGTGCACCCTAATCCTTCTCCAAGCTGAACCCCAGAATTATTTTGAATTGTCCAGTTTCACATAAGCAATTGAATTCTGCTTCACCTAATTTGATAGATCCATTATACCAAATAATGACTTAATTTTTATCATTCTATCCATTTGAAAATTTGAAAATGTTCTGTAAAATAGAATATACAAGAGATGACCAAAACTCAACTAGTCAAACTGATTTGATGTACAAATCATATAATAAGTGGGGTCAGCAATTGTTTTTTCCCTTTTGTAAAACACAGTTGGTAGGTCCTAATCTCTTTTATAATGCTGACATGGCCACAATTAATTAGCCAATTCACCATGCAAGAGAAGGATTAGCTCAAAACAATCCATCAGCCAGACCCAATTTGCCCACCTTCAAATTTTCAAATTTTGGTAGAAAATCCAGGAATTTGAGGCTCTTTATAGCTTCAGGATGTGATCCATCGGTTAGATCGACCCAAAACTCAACTCAAAAATGCCAAACTTTGGTGAGGCCCTCACAATCACTCCTATATTAGCTTCCGAAAACCCTAAAATTCAACCAACTTCAAATTACTTGTACAAAACTAACACTTTTTTACTGGAATTTTAAAAGGTATGTTTTGGTTAGTGATAAAAGAGATGCTGACATGAAAGGATGTACCTTACTTCTTTTTGACCTTTCAGAAAGATGTGAAGTAGCTGTATTTTCATTATTCTTCTGTTTATCCTTCCTGTACCCAAATTAAAGAATAAATGAGAAAACAAACGAAGCAACAACAATTTATCAATAAACCACCTGTGTACAGTATCTGTTTCAAAGCACCAAATAGGCTTTCTACATACATGAGCGTGAACAGACGGTTCAAAATACTACAGAAGCATGTATCTAATATCTACAAAACTTGTGAGGATCAATGATGCACCTCAAAACAAGGAAAACAAATATATAGATAACAAGAGCAAATAAATCAGTAAGAAGAAACATACAGTTTTGCTTGATGATTTGGAGTTTGTTGGGATTGATGGTATGTATCATTCATAGAACTGTAGTTTTGTCCACGTTCTTGAGTAAGCTGCATTCCAAGATTATCAACTTTCTGCTTCAAATCGATGACATCTGCCTCTGCTAGAGCTATTTCCTCAAGATCTGCCTTCATCTTCAGCACATTTGCAAGTTAAATACTTGGGTTCAAGATCGAGAAAAATTATAACTGTTATAGGTGAGGTAGACTAAACCTTTTCATCAATAGTGACTGAGACAGGTAAGGGCCCCTGTGATGTTTTAAGTCCAGATTCCAGGGTTGTCCTCAAACCTCTTTCCCTCTGCAACTGTTCCTGTAGTCTTGCCACCTGTGAGTACGATGAACACCTATTGTCGCATTAACTCCTCCTTGTCAAGGTTAGAAGTAGTAAGTTGAACTTTGAAACCATTTAGTTGGACACAATCAGTGAAATTAATTTACATGTATCAAAAATAAAAAAATAAAAAGAAAGAAAAGAAAGAATTGTGGTCTATATAAATAAAAAGGACTCTTTAATAAATTTCATTTTCCATATTAGAAAAAAGGATAAATGAAGATGGCATATGCAAACCTCTAGTCAATGTTTAAGAACAAAATAATAAGAATATATTCCGAGGAATATATAGTTGATATTTTAATGATTATAACATGCATTTCTACTTGTCCCAACTACACAGGCATCAAGGGTGAATCCGGGAATTTATTCTAAGGACAATCTTTTAGTTAATTGCTGTTGTTTTGTGAACTTTTTATTCACCTTGAAACTCTACTAGTTTCGATAATTAATAAATATTAACTAAACTGGATTTTAAAATTAGAATGTTTGTGATATGTTTCGCATTCTTTTATTATTGGACTTCAAGAAACACTGTAATTGGCCTTTTTAGGAAACATATGGTTGTTAGACTTGAAACCCAGAAAAAAGGCTTTGGCAAGCTACCCAACAAACCTATTCAGCCCCAAAAGGCAAAGTTTTATGCGTGTATATGCGCGCATGCGTCTGTGTTATTCGATAGATTTAGGATTGATTTGTGTTCTATAAATTTTTGTAGATAGAGTGGATTGGAAGTTCTTTATATTCTGATCCTCATGTTCTGGAAGTAGACAACTTACTGAACCAAGTAAATTTGGTACTATTGTGTGTATTTTATTATTGCATTTTACTTTATTGTGATTGTGCTTCTTGTATAACATAGAACATATACAAAAACTTATATCAATAACCCATTTTTAATTATCAATGCGTTTGAATAGAATTGAAAATACTAAAAAAGTGAGGGGTAAAATTAAAAAAATTAAAATTAAAATTTTTTTTAAAAAAAGAAGTGAGAGATAGGGTAAAAATACTAAAAAAATAAATTAGAAAGGAGGCAAATTTTTTTCCAAAAGGGTCAAATTTAAAATCATTAAAAAAAATTATGTACTAAAAGAATTTAAAAAATAAATAAATAAATAGAAAACTGAGGCAGGTCACTTGAGCCCCCTCTACTCCCCCTCTATTTCTAATAGGCATCCTTGCATATAAAATGAGATGGATAAAAAATATGAATTCTTGAAAATGACCAAGATGGAAGTAAATTCCCAGTATAGAATAATGTACATCTTGCTCTAGAGCTAGACGACGCTCTTGCAAGGCAATCTTTCGTCTTTCCAGACTTGCTTGCAGAATCGAATTCCCTTCAGCCTATATTGCAAGGAGAAAAAAAAAAAAAAAAAACATTGAGCTATATATTTGAATGAAATATTCCCAAACAACTTCACAGAAGAATACTTAGAAAGTGAAACTCAATTGAAATCTCTACCTCTTCTGCAATTCTATTTTGCAATTCAGTTTTGGCAACCTCGAGCCTCTGGATTTCAAGCCTATATGTGAATAATCAGATGTAATGTAATGAACGTAATGGATCATAAAAAAAGAATCAAAATCACAATGAGAAACAGTCTCGAAATAGATTCTAAAGCAAATAACAAACAATAAAGATTAAAATGTGTCTCCTTGTTAATGTAAAATATATATTATAGGTGTAAAAGCCAAAGGCTACAAGCCAACATTATTGTATGTGGATTTCTGCCATTCTAATATATATATATATATATATGATGTAGCTCTCATATTACTGCTGCTGCCCATTGTTTAGCTACTGTTTAGCTTCTTATTTTGTTGTTTACATTTGCTTGGACTGTCTTTTATTGTTTGTGACCGCTATTATGTTAGCAGCTCTAGAAGTTTGTTAGAACACTATAAATAGCTGTTAGAATTTCAGTTTTATGTCATTTGTAATTGAGATTTCTCTCTAGAAACATAGCATTCGAAGCTCTCTGCAAACCAACTTCTTCTTCAATAAATCCTTGCATCTATCTTAAGATTTTGGCCGAGATCTAACGGCCACTTAAGTGTTTGCTGACTTAGGCTAAGTGAGAGGCAAAAAGAAATGAAAAAATTGCTCCTCACTTAGAGCTTAAGAGACTCTATATATATATATATATATAACTTATATTGCAAATAGAGAGGCAAAAAGAAAGAAAAAATTGCTCCTCACTTAGAGCTTAAGAGACTCTAAAATGTTTATAAAGAAATTTCCCCCACCAAACTTCTTCGAATGATTCCAAAGAAAGGGGCCCCCCCCCCCACCTGCAACTAGGGGTCTCAACTCAACTGGAGAGAGATCAAAATCTTCAAAAAAAATTTCTATTCCTTCCTTCTAAATGCACCAAAAATGCACATACAAGGTCCCTCTCCAGATATCCCTAATTCGAATCAAAACGTATAAAAATTCAGCATGCATTCATAGCAGAGGGGCAATGTGGTTTTGATCAAATATTCCATTGATCAAATAATCCATAGATGAACTGGAAATAAGTAACATCACCAATTAAAAATTTAAAATAAAACCAATCAAACTGCATATGTAGTAACAGTGTCAAGCATGCCGTACAGGGCATTTAATGACACCACATAAAGGACTAAAAACATTTAATACACAAATGTGCATAAAACTTTTCTTTACACTGAGAAAGATGCATCACTTACTCATCTTCAACAGCATAATCAATGGATTCCATGGAAAGGTTCTTTCTTCCCTGGAGACAAATGCAATAAATAAATAAATAATGAAATAAAAACTCTTATTGTGTTAGCTAAAAGGTTAGAAGGTTACAAAGGGAAAAGTGAAAATTAATAAACTGTGGAAATCCAAATGCCCCTATTGCAAGGGTAGATGTTGAACTCAATATATTTTCAAATATATATATATATATAGTTAAAGAAATGACTGACAAATCTAGAAACCATGTTTATACTCACAGGCGTACGCCCCAAACCAGTAGGACGCCCAGCACTGCGCATGGGTTTGCTTGATACAGATGTAGATGTTTTGATGCATGAGGATGAACTTTGACCAGCTAACTTATGTGCTGAACTTGTATCTGCAGGAATATCTCCCAATGGTTCACTAGACTCATTAGCCTGCACTGCAGAAGAACTATTTTTATTTGGATTCCGCATATTATCACGTTGGGGCAATGAAGTTTGAGGTGAACTTGATGACAACTTCTGATCATCTTCCAAATCTTCAGCTACTTTAGGGGACTTGGAACCTGAGCTAGAATCTTCAAAACCCTGCATCTTCCAAGTAGTTAGTTTTTATTTCCCACATTTTTTAAGAAAAGAAAAGGGCAACAATCAGACTATTAAGACAATCATCTAGCAAAAACATACTCTATGAGCCATATAATAAAACAAAAAATAAGACACTTGGAGGAAAGCTGGTGCCATACCTATTCACAATTAAAAGGAGTACACAAAACTTCAAAAAAGCATATATATATATATATATATACAAAACCGATCTTGTAAGGACGTCCTTATGCTCTTACGACATTTTCACTGGGAGAAGTATTTTTGAAAAATCGACCGTTGGATTAGATAATTTTTATATGTATGTCATGTCTGCCAAAAATCATAGTGATCCAACGGTTGGTTTTTAAAATACAATCATTTAAATAACTTTGATAGCATCCAACGGTAAATACTATCAAAGAATTTTACGAACTGTATTTTGAAAACCAATTATCGGATCACTATGATTTTTGGCAGACATGACATTCATAAGAAAATTATATAATCCAACAATCGGTTTTTCAAAATATCATTCCTATGGCTTCCAAAAGGGACGTCCTTACGATAACGAGCATAAGGACGTCCTGACAGGATCACTTCTATGTGTGTGTGTGTATTTATAGTAATGATCTAGTCTACATGTGCTGATATAAGTTATGTCCACATGAAAGCTATAAATTATTGTAGGATGCATATTTTGGAAAACTGGCCGTTGGATTGGATACTGTACTCATGGATGTCATGCACGCCAAAAATCACAGTGATCCAATGTCAGAATTTAAAAATATAGT
>JAESVK010000316.1:686019-703772 GCA_017140935.1 Hamamelis virginiana | reverse complement strand
GTGACATTACGAATTTTTGAAGAGAGTGATAGAGCAAAAATAAAGGCAAATAAATAGGGGAAGAAAAGGTGTCTGAAGACAAGGTGTCTAATGTAATTTGCACTAGAGTTCTTCAAAAATAAGATTTAAAAAAGGTTCCCCGAAGGAATTCAAACTTTGTGTTCAAAGCACAGAAATTAAATAGGGGAAGAAAGTAGCAAAGAGCAGAGAGGAAAAGAAATATTAGGAGAACTCAATGAAGAAGAGTTAAAACTTCCACAAGAGAGACTGTCAGGCAATTTAATCCTTCAGACATTGCTCATCCAACAGAATACACAAGGCAAAAATCTTTCATTTTTTACAATGACTGTGACCTCCGTGTATAAGAAAATAAACCCTAAAACCTACTTAAAGACCATGTAATCAAGCTCAATAGTTTATTTAAAAGTATTGCCAATGAAAATTTAAAATGACTAAAACACCCCAAAAGTAAGGTATATATCTGAGATTATGTTCAGGAAACGTGAAGGGGAGAATCCAGCATCTATGATTTGAAATTCTGTAAGTGCAAATATTGATTCAACAGAGTCAAAACAAAGTTTCATATATTATTTTGAGACCGGGCTAAGCACATTATGACTGTCAAGAAGAGAAATTCTTCACTGCCTATGTGATATTGGAAAGAAACCAACAATATACAGTTAAGCTCAAACCAAAAGCAGAAGACATGTAGCAGCTATGAGATCACACAGAAGAAAAAGACAAATGAACTAAAATTTTAATTGACTAATATGCAAAAAGGGGAAAGGCATCACTTTTCACCATATTAATCTAACAAACTAGCAGTCAAAAGAATCAAACATTTATTATAGCTGAGTTCTTACTACCATCATATACATGTCTAAGTGTAAAGTTACAAAGTCCAGAAACGAGCCTTATCATCATACGAATCATTGTCTCCAGTGTCACCCCCCTCACTGCAGCTTCCACTTGGTGCATGTTCAAGATCATCATCTGTAGCTGCATCAGAGTTATGTGATGCGTCCTCATTATAGCTCTCATCATCATCGCTTGCCTCCTCACTTTCACTTTCACTTTCACTGCCTTCTGCGTCAGAGTATAATTCAGGGGATATGGACCCTTCCTGCGGACACTTTTACAAGTTCATGAAGCTTAAAAACATAAAGAAAAGGTAAAAACTAAATAAAACTGAAGTAAACAATAACAGCAATTGCTAATAAATTAAAAATTAATAATCTATGATCTGAACAGGGAGAAAAAACCATCTGTCCTGTGTGTATGTAAATATGGTAATTGGAAGCCATATTAGAAGCAATTGAAAATTTTAAAAAGATGAACAAAGCTTACCCCAAATATGGTATCATACTCCTCTAGTAGAGTTATTACAATGGCTTGAGCATGGTTAGCTGCAGCTGCTGCTTGCAGAAGTTGAACAGAACCATCACCACCCACATCAAAATCATTTTCAAGCTCGCAGTCACCGGCCAGAAGGGGACGAAGAAGTAAGGGAGCCATGCAAGCTGACACAGCTGAGGAGCTCATTCGATTCTCAGCTTTGTGAGAAGCCACAGTTTGCATCATCATAAGAATTCTGAACACAAATGAAAAAGAAGGAACAAATTTGGAAAAGAAGAAACGCAACTACATGCTGAATCAATGCAAGAAAGGCAGAACAAGCAAAACAGAATATTTGCCTAGAATTGATTCCCCAACAGAAAATAGCTACAAGAAAGCAGTACTTACTGAATTCTACTCATAACTTATTAAATATAACCAGCATCTTGTTACAATTAATAAGCTCAAAAACAAATTATTCCTATTGTTTTCAACAGTTCTAACCAAAATATTTTTTACTTTGAAATTCTAGTAATTAATTTTATAGTTTTCTTCTTTAAAAGGGGAATATTGCTTCCCACCCTCACCTCAAACCAAAGAAAAAGGGGAAAAAGGACATGAACACAAAGCAAAGTAAACCACTCTAATATTAAAAACCACTACACATTTGAATAACGTCATGGATCCAATAGAAAGTCTATGAATTAAATTATCAAGGATTCCTTTACGCACTTTCTTCAAATGAACATGCTGTGCATATGCTTTTATCTTGTTCAACTTAAGTATTACACAGCCCCTGTCTCTAATGTAATTAACTAATAAAACTTTAGCCAACATGAGACTACATGTTAGTGGATGTATCTTGGAATAGTGAGCAAGAAAAAAAAAACAATATCCACATAGTATTAATAACAGCTATACCGAAAATGCGTCTAAAACTGTGAAATGCTGCAACACCTCACTTTTTTCAAATCAATATTACGCTTGTTGTGACCAATTCTTTAAAGAATAAGAACTTGAACTTAGATTCGCCAGCAATTAGTGCTTCACAGTGACAATGTTGACAACTTCACAGTTTCTATTATGGCATTATATAGAAAAAAGTGCTAGCCAAAGATTAAAAAACACGCCACCTTATGAGGTCAACTAAAAATATTCCTTAGCTCTGTCTCAACTGTCTCAAGAAATACACATGGCACAACCCTAGTTGGAGGAGAGATCGACTGACCTAAACTTCAAAAGGGATACTTATATTTGACCAACAAAATTGTATACATTCAATACTTTAAAATGCATATGTCAGAACACGCATAGTAAATCCTCTGATTCTCTCCAAGCAAGCCAAAGCACAACTAAGTTTGGAACCAAAAAGTAAAATAAAAAATGAAAGTAATAATTTATATTTGGAAGAATAAAGAGTGGTCTAATTAAACAGAAATAAATTTAACAATAATATGAAAGAATGACCATCAAAGCAGGATCCATATAATCAAGTATAAACAATAGACAGCCAAATTCTGATATGCTAAATTTAATGATTCACAAAAACAAGTGAAACAATAATAAAAATTAGAGTATCAACTACCTCTGTAATAAGCGGCGATTAGGCTCTGGAAATGTTTCACATATTGCTGCACGCATATTATTGACTCTACCGCCACGATCAGTTCCTAGTCATTATTGTGGGGAAAAAGGGAGGAACATAAATTTGAAAGAACTTCAGGACAACTAGTCAAGCATCCAAATGTAATATTACACAAAGAAAATTTTCTATACTATTCGAGAATATTTCCACAGCATCTCTTAAAAAACCTACTAATCAAATACCAGTGAGAACTTCAGCTGCCACTTATAAGATAATAAATCAAAAGAACCCAAAAATGCCTCCATTCACAGCACATCTGCTTTCAGAAAAATATGCCATCAAACTCTTCAGCACTTCTACTTTTAATTAGATTATCGTCAAACCCTTTATTACTTCAGTATGAAAAAAACAACGGAGTTTGAAAAGACTCCGCCTCTGTCCAAATTGCATGAACTAGGGTTTGATTCCGAAATAGTCGTGATACTAAAACTTGATATAATAGTATAGAACTTGACCACTTTGTTAAAGACAGAAATTTAAACCAAGCTTATGATAGAATTCAATCCTCAGCTAGCCCAGCACCATGTATTTCATATGAATCTTTTTTTAATGTATTCTTCCTTAAAATTTGGAATCATCTATTATTCAATTGTGAACGAGCATTAACAATTGAGTTGATTGTTAAAAATTTCAAGCAAATCATGCCAATAAAATGAGCGTAACTAGAAAGTGGATGTCAAGATGAATTAGAGGCAAAACAAGAAATGATAGCATTAGAGATAAAAGCATTCGTGAGAAGTGAGAAATCAAGGTAGCATATAACTAAGGACAAGAGGATCAATAATGGACACAAGGAGAGAACCGGCTCATGTAATTTAGTTATGTGCAACAACGACCAATAACCGACCCATTAAAAATACATGGTCCCGGTTGAAGGCACAACAAGGACAAATGGAAGCCCTAAAAGAAACTTGGTCTAGGTTAAGACAGAAGACATGGAGATATACTGAGTGTGCTACCTAACAGAAGATACAGTCCTAGATAGTACATAATGGCATAAAAGATTTCATTTAGCGAACACTAAATAGTAAGGAAAAGGCCTCCTGTTGAGTTGAGTTGATCATCAAACAACACTACACAGTTTGGTCAAGCAATCAGAACAAAAGCTTCTCAGACCACCCAATTGATCCCTCTCATTGGAATAGGCAAAGAGCAGACAGCAGCCAGTAATTTTGAAAATGCTTTATTATATCATTTACATTGTTCAGCCGGCTTATTTTAAAGCAGATACATACATATATATATATATATATATATATATATAGAGAGAGAGAGAGAGAGAAGTGCTATTATCAGGTGCACCTGATGCATCTTGCATCAGGTGCCCTCTTGTAGAGCCACTTGTGATGAAAATTTTGAAAAAATAACCGTTGGATTAGATACTCCTATCATGTATGTCATGCCTGCCAAAAATCACAGTGATCCAACGGCTGATTTTTGAAAAATGTTACTTTGAAAAATTAGGACTTTTTTGTTCTTTAAAATGTTATCATTTTTTAGTAGTCAGTTTTCTCAGAAACCAACCGTTGGATCACTGTGATTTTTGGCAGGCATGACATACATTATAGGAGTATCTAATCCAACGGTCAGTTTTCCAAAATTTACAGTGCAAGTGGCTCTACGAAAGGGCACCTGATGCATCTTGCATCAGGTGCACCTGATAATAGCGCCTCTGTATACGTATATATATATATAGCAAGAGAGAGAGAGAGAGAGAGAGCTGCTCGGACCACCCATTTGATCCCTTTGAATGTACATAGCACAATGATGTTTATGAAAGGTCTGATGTTTCATATCAAGCACTCTTTATGCAAATAAACCAATTTCATAGATTAGTTTTTGATAGGGCCTTTTAATTTCCTGATTTGTTTGTTGGCATTCTTCAGCATCAAAGCATTTCCATTCCATTGCATAACACCTGTTTAAAGAAGTTTGTGATACGAAACAGTTAATATTTGACTGTTTGCAACTTCATCTGGGACTTGTCTTGAGTTCATGATAGGATAAATCATGGAGAATTTTTAGAAAATTATTTAGTTTGTAAAGTGAAGTCTCATAAATGTCAGACTTCAGAAACATAACAGCTTAAATTAAATTTATAACCAACAAACAAGATCACAACACATTTTGATCTTGATAACATTCACTTGGGATCGTAGGAAAAGATTCATTTTTTGGAGTAGACTATATGACTAATGAAATGGTTAAAATTTTGAGTAATAGAGTTGGGAATTGAAATTATTGGTTGGATAGGAGTGTAGGAGTAACAAAATGATTAGATTATAATGCTCTATGATGAACTCATAAAAAATTCAAATAAATTTTTATCCAACATAAGATATTTAGTTTCCATCATGTACAGCACAACATATGTCACAATTTATAACAGTACCATCAAGCAAGAAAACAGCAAATGAGACGTTTAAAACAAACATCTCAAAAACAAACTTACGACATGCTTCTAATAGTGCATTGCAACAAGATGCAGGAACTGGAGATGACGGTAACTCCCGGAGGACATGCTGGAACATTGCAGCAAGGAAACAATAATAAGAGAACACAAGTTCCAAACTATGCTACAACCTACAAGAGAAAATTAATCACTTGCTGTAAATAAAAGGAGATACCTTGACACAATCAGCAATAACATGTGGATCCTCCTCCGGAGAAAACTCATTTTTTCCTGTTATAAGCATTATGAGGAAAAAAAAGTTCAAAAATATGGTGGAATAAGTGCAAGCAAACCAAAAAAAAAAAAAAAAGAAGCTATAATGTGAAACTACCAAACAAGTTTTCTTCTTAGCCTGTCCTACTCCATGAGCAAAGAAGAGGTTCATTGTTTGAGTATTACTCCCAACATTTTTATTTTCCAATACTAACCCTGACTATCTTTAACAAGTAAGATTTTTCCATTTGAGGGTATAATAATAAATTCTTAAAAAAAGTTTACAAATTAGTTAGTAAACTCCCATTCCTCACATCTTTTGGTGTTTGTAATTGCCAATTCACTCGTGAAGTGTGTGCACCCTCTAGCATGAGTAACAAGAGAGGTACCAATATTTCAGAATAAAACAATCACTTTGTATGATACGCATCGAGAAATACATGTAGTCCGCAAAGTTTTTAATTATTTATTTATTTACTAAAGATCAGGATAAAAAAGCCATTTAATCAAGAACAGTAGGGGAACCAAAAAACCGAACCCTTCTCATACTCCCGAACTCGATGCTCAACATCATCAACATCCGCGGCTTGTCGCAAGATCCCTTCTACTTTGACTCCTGTTATATTAGTCTCAGATGATCAGGACTCAGATAAACAAAAATATTTCTATATATATGTGCGTGTGTTTGCGTCTTTGGTCTGTACATAAACTATAAAGAGACAAGATCTATGGTTGGTCATAGTGAATTGCCGAATAGCCATAGGTAAGAGTTTTACTTTTCAGCTAAAGAAATTTATGAGGGTAACTATGGGAGACAGAAAGCGCAAGGCCAGATATTATACCACCAAATAACTCCAAACAAATCCAACTAAAGCGTTACAGCAAAAATTAGTTTAAAATTACAGCATAGTTGACATACTACATGGGCATGGCATATGCTAGGCAGCAGGGAAGTAATTACACCAAGAGATGCATTAGAAAAACTTTTCTAAAATAATTTCATTATATTAGTCACAGTTTTCAAGGACGAGGAGCAAGACAACGCGTTTTCTCTTCCATGGGGCAAGGCGAGGCGTAAGCCCAAAGGTGTGAGATGTTTCTGAATTTGAATTTTTATACTTAAAGAATATCTAAAAATAATTAAAAATAGTATAAAAAGATTAAAATAAATAAATAGTAAATAACAAATAAATTTTATAAAAAATTAAATAAATATAAAGGTGTAAACTATTTTTAAACATTTTAACGAACGTTCTCTCTTTCTTCTCTCTATTAGTCATTCAAAAATCTCTCTCCCATCTATCATTCAAAAGAAATAAAAGAGAATCAGGGTGCTTTAGTTTCCTAACCATAGTTAGACTTAAGTCTAAATGTGTTAACAAACTCCCAAGCAAAGACTTAAATATCAGTATTGACTGATATATCAATGGTCCCAAAACATGGATATATCGATTGTATCGAAAATATCGATATCGATTTAAAGATATGATGGATATTATTAGTTAAACATAAAAATTTTCAATAAAACTCTACAAAACAATGAATTAAATTATAATAGAAAATTTAGAAAAAAACCATTGCAAATTAAATGTATATTAGACAAGTTTGTGTTGAATATAGTACAATAAAGTATGCCGCGTTGGGCAAAATAAATCATAAATTTTAAAAATTCTACATTAAAATGTCATATAACATTAAAAATTTAAGATATATATCGTTTACACAATAACAAATGAATGAATCAATAATCTTGTATACAAAGGAATATCCACATAAGGTGTGGAGATATATTGTATTTTTTTTTTTTTACGAATATTTATAGATATTTTCGATATATCCCGATATTCTTAATATTTTCGATATAGAAAAAGATATGCAAGTCTAATATCATATTGATACCCTTCTATATATGGATATATCGGAAATATATCACGGATATATTGGATATTTTAATCCATGCTCCCAAAAGGCGCACACCTAGCTGATTGGAGCTTAAGGATGCACCCAACTTGCCCCGAGCATGTGCCCAGCTTATTAAATGCCTAAGATTTTATGACTTGTTGCGTTTTTCACTGCCTCACCTTGGGACTAGCCAAAAAATTTGTTTAAAAGCACCGATATCAATGAAAAAAAAAATATAATTCTCATGTTGATAAGATCATCATGCACAAAATATGCACAATATCGAATTTTACCCAAGCATAGCATGATTTAGGGATATTTGTGCTACCCTTGATAATTCTCTGTTAGACTTTTGTGTGTGTGTGCGTGTTTATATACATATATACAGAGGTGCTGTTATAATGTGCACCTGATGCAAGATGCATCAGGTGCCCTCCTCTACAGCCATCTGTGATGAAATTTTTTAAAAATTGACCATTGGATTAGATACCCCTATAATGTATGTCATGTTTGCCAAAAATCACAGTGATCCAACGGTTGGTCTATGAGAAAACTGACTGCTAAAAAACTATGACTTTTTTGTTCTTTAAAATGTTATCATTTTTTAGCAGTCAGTTTTCTCAGAAACCAACCGTTGGATCGCTGTAATTTTTGGCAGACATGACATCCATTACAGGGGTATCTAATCCAACGGTCAGTTTTTAAAAATATTCATCACAGGTGGCTGTAGAGGAGGGCACCTGATGCAAGATGCATCAGGTGCACCTGATATTAGCACTTCTGTGTATATATATATATGTTTGCATTTCCAATTTCTCCCAAGATCATTACATAAACTCAATGAAGAGAGTAACATTTCATGATTTTACAATTTGTAATACATAGGATTATAGGACAATATGCAAACGCATTGCTAGGCAATGAATCATAATATAATTAAAACATTGCAAAAGGGTTACTGAATCTTCTACATTCTTCCTAACATAATATCCCTGGCTTTCATTAAAGAAAGAACATTTGGGATGAGACTTAATATTTAAAAGTGATCCTATATTACAAGGCTATAGCTAATGAGCTACAATAAATTGCCAAAATCCAGCAAAAGCCCATATGCAGGGAAGTGTGAAAAAACTTCCCATTTGAGGGGTACCTCTTATGACACATACAACAAAAAAATTCCCCGGAGCGTGTGATAAAGGCATCTAATAAAAAACAGGAAAATATTTTGATAATCAGCAGTTAAAATATGAAATAGAAAGTAATCAAGTTAACTGACTTTGCATTTTCAAAGACTAGCCACATAAGAGATCACAAAAGTCACCATGTAATAAGCCTTGGAATATCAAATGGAAAAAGGATCTCACCATATTCTTCTATAAACCTAAGGGCTTTCTCCAAAAAAGATGGAGTTCCATCGACATCTTCCAAGGCAAGTAAGATTGGCCTGCCAATGACCAAGGATTTCACAGGCTGTTTGTCCTTCACTATAAAAGAAATACAGAAAAACATTAATTCTTCAATGAAGTGAACAAAAGGAAGCGAGTTAACGCAGTCCAAAACACTGTAATAACATCCACATAAAAAATACTCATGTCCTAACTCCTAGTCCATAAAACAATGTTCATGAACCATCGTGCTGAAAATCAGCAATTTCTAACACCAAATACTTGGAAAGAATTGAAGATTATCAGAAGAAAGAAAAGTCATTAAAACAATACATCAAATACTACTTGAAGAAATGAAATAAGTATTTTCTTGGACTCATTAGAATAGCAAAGCTAATCTGCGGCATGACCGCATGAGAATAATTAAATTACAACCAGGAGTTCTTAATTATGACCGCTTATTACCTAATTTTGGCCAGCCTATTTATGTTATTGTCGAATGAAACTAGAAATTCTCAACATTTCCATGCAGAATTTCTCAATTTATAAATCGCAGATTAACTAAAGAAATAAAGTTGAGCTTCTGGCATATGTAACCATATGAAAACCAGAAGAATACTCAAATTACTTTCATGTCATGATGCTGCTCATGCCAACAATTTCTTTAGGAAGCTCTAATAGCATTCTAAACTCTAAACACAATATATACACAGCATAAGCACAGAAATAGAAGCTAAGTCAAGCAATACATGTGAAACATGACTACAATCAAGAGAAGCATACACTGTTCCCAAGAACCATCAGCTGCATCAGTCTGATCATTCCTGAAGATGCCATTATGCCCCATCCCAAGAGTTGCATTTGGTGCCTGTGCCAAAGCATTCTCAAGTGCAGCCTTCCACTCATATAGATCATCTAGGGTTTCAGCCTGCAGAACCAGCAGAAAACAATCATATGAGTCATATGATATGATAGCAGCAGATAGGAAAATTGAATAAATAGACCAGAGTGTTCTTGTGAAAATAATAATAACACATGAAAACCTCTTTTTCCACCCCATAAGCTTCCTTATTCTTGCTATTGCCTCAAGAGTTTTCAATATTGTCAAGTTCACGCTCTTGAACAAGCATTAAAATCCCCTTAAAGCTTTCATTTAGATGCAAACTACAATTACCTCTCCATTTCTTTTCTTCTTCTTCTTCTTCTTCTTCTTCTTTTTTCTCTTTTTTCTTTTTTTTTTTTGTTTTTCACCACAAGCCTCCTATTCTTGACTTCATGCCAAGGGTTTTTAATCTCATCAAGTCTTTCCCAAATCTTCAAAATGTTTTCAGCCCTTTAATTAAGCATCAAAATTACCTCCAGCTTATCACCGAGACTAGTGCTTCTTCCTTTCCATTTCTCATTTCCAAAATAGTACATAGTAATGTATATATATAATGCAATGCAATATAATATGATAAGATACATCAATGAAATTTTGATCTTACACTGAATCCATTTGTTCCTTTTCTGGTAAGACTCAAAAAGTAAAAATTAAATCTATATTCAGAGTCAATAAAACCGTGACTTAACTTGGGTAATTGCATCAAATCCATTTTAAGAGCATAAGCAAAAGCTAAATCTAGAAATCCCAGATTGATTTGTCAGGCTTTTGATCTAAAGCCTTGGCTTGAGCACGTGATGAGCCCAAGATGGTAAAGGCGTAAAGCTCAAGATCATGTTATAAAAAGAAATTTACAACCTTGTGCCAGGCTCGGATCATCTCAAATTTGACATGCTAATTAAACAATACCTTCCTTGAACACACATAAAAATGAAAAAGAGGATAACGGGACAACGGGTTTCAAGAAAAAAAAGAAACTGAAAATAGATAAGAGGAAAAGTAAAAATCTGAAAAGTTCACTGGGGCAAAGGGTAAAAATAGAGAAGAATATGTGCTTAAACATTTCTGCTAAAGCAACATGAGAAGATGTCAATGAAAAAGAAAGAAAAAACAGAACAGCACCTTAAGTGTGAAAGCTCGCCCATCACGACCATCAGGAAAGAGCACAGTCAAGAGTTTTTTGTCTGCTTTGACAACCACACTAGAAAATTTTCAAGAAAACATTAAGAGATGAGTAAAATGCTCTGACGTATATCTTGATAACTGTAAGCAGAAAGTCAGATTAATAAACAAGCATTAAATCTGAAAAAGAAAGCCAACCTGCCTGAATTGTTAAGGTCAATACCACCAAGGGTCAAATTCACCTCACTCCCCTTTTGAGGAATAGCACTCTGGAAAGCAAAAAAAACAGCAGGTGAAACCTTCCAAAACCTTGACAAAGCAACTAGCATATATTTATATATATATATATATATATATATATATATATAGAGAGAGAGAGAGAGAGAGAACTAAATAACACCACCATAATTGTAAAGTACAACTTCAAACACACATGTGAAAAATAAACCATGGTTATGAAAATAGAATCAATCTATAAATGTTAATGTAATAACATTCATTTATCTAAGAGTAGTTATTTTCTAAAATTTTCATTAAGCACCTTGGTTCATTTCTTTCTAATATTACTTTGTACATCATGATCTTCTCTAAATAATAGATATGTCTAGATTTACGTAGGGCTGCAAGCAAGCTGAGTTGTCCATTCACAAGCAACTCAGGCTTTGCTTGATTAAAGCTCATTCAAACTCACTTGATATACACAAGTCAAGCTTGAGCTAAGCTTTTAAGCGCGCTTATTAAACGAGCCAAGCTTGAGCAAAGCTGAGCTCAACTCAGTTAGACACTTAGACTCAGCCCAATAAATATTTAATTCAGTATTTCAAAAAATTACCAATCTTACCTCGCTCAATTCCAAACAATGGGAGGACTTTAATAAAAAAGAAGAGATTGTTTATTATAATAATATCTCCTCCAATAGCACAATATACCATTAATCTTGGAAACATAACAAAAATTTGGAATCTTAAATAAAGGATACTGCTTTGGTACAGAGGAGAAGGTGGCAGCTTGTTCATGAAGAGTTGAGAGAGGGGATGGGGGGCAGGGCTTAAAAGAGGACTCGAAGTTTTCAAATGATGTAGTTCTCATTCTTCTTCGCAGTGCCTCATCTTGCTCTCCTTTATCAATTTTTTTTTTTTTTTTTTTTAAAAAAAAAAAAAAATTCCCTTTTGATCAGCGGTTCCTCTCTCAAATGTCTCTCCAAAGTTATTTTTCACAAGATTTCAGATTGACCTTTTGATTTCTCTTGCTAGGTTAGGATTTCTCTAAATTTTCATATACTTAAAGTATATTGCATTAGGATATCAGAACTGCTGACTTGGGACCAGGCAATTATTGCATTTCTGCAAATGAGATCAATCCGATATGAGCTTGAACATGGCCAAACCCAGATAAACCGAGCTCGAACAAGTTTGTCCATGCCTAACTCGAGCTCGAGCTCGAGCTGAGCTAGAACGCCATCTAAATTGATCAAGACAAGTTCGAACAGCCAACCACTCAGCTCGCTTGCAGCCCTAGGTTAAGGCTATTGTGTCCAGTGTGTAATGCTCATTACTGTAAGTCTCCAAACTGGCCAAGTTTAGCCAACCATCTGGATAGTAGTTTGCATGAGAGTCTTGATGGGATGCCGAGTAGGGAGGAAATTAGAAATGCTATTTTTAGTCTCAAACCTACTAAAGCTCCTGGACATGATGGTTTCCATCCCATCTTCTTTCAGAAATGTTGGGACATTGTTGGGACCTCCGTTTGTTCCCTGATTCAAGGGATTTTTGCTACTGGTCAAATCCCTGCCGACCTTAATAAAACCCTTGTTTGCCTTACTCCTAAGGTTGAAAACCCTGATTATGTGAACCAACTGAGGCCTATTAGTCTGTGCAATACTGTCTACAAAGCCTTTTCTAAAATTAATGTCAACAGAAGAAGGCCTCTTTTGAGTGGTTTGACTAGCCCTAGTCAAACTAGCTTCATCCCTGAAAGGCGTGGGGTTGACAATGCCATTATTCTCCAAGAGTTAGTTCATACCATGATGAATAAAAAAGGTGTGGGAGGTCTAATGGCCATAATCCAAGATTCTTTTTTTCCCCTAATGCTTTAGGTTCAATTTTTTCCCCTTTATTCACAAAACCCTAATTAGGTTCAATTTTCCTCCTAAGATTGTCAAACTGATCATGTCCTATGTCACTACAGCTAGAACTTCGATTCTCATTAATGGGGAAGTGTCTGAAACCTTTCTACCTAGTCGTGGAATTAGACAGGGGGTCCTCTATCCCCTTATTTGTTCATTCTCTGCATGGAGTTTCTTGCCCTTTCAGCTGAAAGTTGCCAGGTTGAGAGAAGTTAGAATCCTATTAGGGCTTCTTGGGGAGGGCCTGGTTTTACCCACTTGTTTTTTGCTGATGACCTGCTGCTCTTTACTAGAGCAGAGGTTAAGGAAAGCCAAAGCATTAAAGCCATTTTGGATAATTTTTGTCTGGAATCTGGTCATAAGATAAATAATTTCAAATCCAAGATTCTTTTTTTCCCCTAATACTTTAGCCAGCACTAAAAATGTGATATGTTTTGAGCTTCAGATGAATTCTACCAATAACTTGGGGAAATACTTAGGTATTCCCATCTTTGTCAATAGAAAATTCGGGGAGAGTTTTCGCTTCTTAGAAGATAAGGTTGAAAAAAGATTGGCGGGATGGAAGACTGGCTTGCTTTCTTTAGCAGGTAGGACTACTCCTGTTGCTTCTGTTCTTAATGCTATCCCTAGTTACTATATGCAAGCGGTGAGATTACCCATCACCACCTGTCGCAATCTTGACAAATTGAGTAGAAATTTCTTATGGGGTTCTACTCTTGAGAAAAAGAAAATTCACTTGGTGTCTTGGGACACTGTCACTAGGCTTAAAGATGAAGGGGGTTTGGGAATTAGAAGTGTTGAAGTTGCCAATAAAGTTTGTCTGACTAAACTTAATAGGCATCTTCATCAGGAGAACTCTCTTTGGGCTAATACCGTAAGGCATAAATATAGGAGATTCAACCCTAATGTTATTCATCTTTCAAAGAGACGTTCAGTAGTTTGGAAAGGGCTTAGGGAAGGCAAGACCTTTTTTGATAAAGGGGTGAGATGGATTATCAGGAATGGCTCTCATATAAATTTTTGGAATGACCTTTGGAATAAGGCTAGAACCATTCGTAGCCTGGTTGTAGGGCCCCTGAATAGAGGAGGAGAAGATTTGAGAGTTGCTGACTTTCTTAGATCTAACAGGAGTTGGCATTTTGACGACTTGTCCTTTTTTTCTCTCTAACTCCTTGACGGGAAAAATCATCTCTACTCCTATCGAGTTGTATGCTAGAGGTTAGGACAGGATAGTGTGGGATGGATCTAAGGATGGAAAATTTTGCTCCAAAAGTGCCGTTAAGCTTGTTAATCCTCAGGTTGAGTCATCTAGGCCTACTCACAACTGGCAAAAAGTTTGGAATTGTGATACATTGCCAAGAATTAAAACCTTTTTGTGGCTTTGTTTGCAAAATAAAATTTCTTGTAAAGGTGTCCTCCTTCGAAGGAAAATTATTGACTCGGATACATGCCCTATTTGTTTTCAAGAAAGCAAAACAATGGATCATATTTTGCGTAAATGTTCTTTTGCTAAAGAGTTCTGGAGTTTATCTCCCTTTATAATTCCCCCTTCATTCAACATGCCTTTGCATGATTGGATTCTGTTAATCTCACCAACAAATCCTTGGACCAGGATGGCTTTATGTCTATGGCATGTTTTTTCACCTTTGGATGTTGGGGTTTATGGCAGAATAGGAATGGGTTTGTGTTTAAACAGAGTTAGTCTTCACCTACTGAAGTTAGCGAGTCCATGAAGAGTAGGGCTCTTGAATTTTGTCTTCTCTCAGGTAAGGAAAAAATTCCCAATACTACGAAGGAAATTGTGGTTAAGTGGAAACCCCTTAAGCTAAATGTTGTAAAGTTGAACACAGATGGTTCTTCATTGGGCAACCCAGGGAAGGCAGGCGTAGGAGGAATTTTTCGGGATCACAACCGGGTGCTGGATCTGGGGTATACTAGATGTATTGGCTGGACAGACAGCCTTATGGCTGAATTGTGGGCTCTTTGCGACGGTTGGAAGGTGGCGCAGGACAGAGGGTTTCTTTGCTTGGAAGTTGAAATGGACTCTTTGGTGGCACTTAATCTGGTCAGTGAAGACATCTCTGTTTACCATCATCTGAGCCATTTAATCCTTGATTGCATGTCTCTAATGGACAGATTTCAAAGCATCACCTTGAAGCACAACCTTCGTGGGGGAAACCTATGTGCAGATGCTCTAGTGAAATTAGGCTGTGTAGTAGGACAGCTTGATATTGTTTTGTACGAAAGTCCCCCCTTGGATCTCTCTCTTTTATCAGACTCTGATGCTCGTGGCATCATGTACCCTCGTGTTCTTCTTTAAGTTCTATTACAGTTCCTTTCTACCAAAAAAAAAAAAAATCTACACACATCAAATTATATGCATGTCCAAACAGGACACTGCAGAAATCCCACAAAGTGGAACACCAGAGGGGGTGGGAGGCATCAACTGCAAAATTAAGTGCCCAACTCTCTTTCACAGTAATTCCTCGTTTCAGCAAAACAGTAATTCTGTTTCTTTGAAACACTGCAAGGAAATACCAATGAAACATCTGCCACCAAAAATATTCACCATTGCTCCATCCTTCGTCTTCCAACCAAAAGATATCTCCAGTACCACACTATACGTTGCTCGAGACATACACAACCTAGCAAATAAGAAAGTCCAAAATGAATAAGAAAAGTTTGCTAGATTGGAAAATAGCATATCCCTGCAAAAACCACCTTACGCCACAAGAGTTCCAAATCACCCACATTCTAAGAATAAGATGATCAATCATCAGGATCTTGTCTAGTGATACTCTGAAAACAAAACGAGGCACCTTGCAAAGGACAAAAAGATGCCAAACACTCAAATCTAGTATTGCTTTGGGCTCAGTACTGCTAGGGCTTATAGAGTAACAAAACATGAAAAACCCCTGCCTTTACTCTCTATTTGTTCTGCCCTATGGAGAAAGCGGTCAAAAATCCATAATAGAGTCCGACCACAACAACGGAATTGATTATCTTCATGCATAAGGGTATTAGGTTACCTTGTGAAAAAGATTTTAAAATCGCCACAAACCTCCCTTTTTCTTCTCTATTGGCAATTTCTGGATTATTATAGGATGATTTTTAACTTTCCATATATAGAAATAGAAACAATATAGACTAGAAAGGATGTATCTCTTATGTCAATGACACCAAAGGGGTATTATATGAATGGAATTGGGATATGGACAGAATATAATGAAATAAAGCCACTTTGAGGTTCCCTATGAAATGATGCATGGAATAGAGCCACTACAAAGAAGTTTTGGAAGTTAGGAAGGAAGGTTCGAGCTCATATTGGTTATGGTTTGAGAGCTGGGATTGAACTCTATGAGATCTAATCTCCTGTTGTTCCTCAGTAGCTCAGTAGTAAAGCAGTCAGCTACTGATGGTAGGTTTGAATCCTACTTGAGGAGATTTAATTCATTATGAATTAAAGAATTCAAGATGAAAGGAGTTCGCTTTGACAATTAAGAGTAGGTAACCCACTCCCTGTCCGTGTTTCTATTGCATTCTATCCCATCGTACCACATTCTGTTCTGTGATATTTGAGAATCACTGTCTATAAATTGGTGTAGGTCTTGGATAATCCTTTGTTTCATAGTCCTGGTGCTATTTACAACTAACCAATTAAAGAATTAAAATGTGCTCTTACTAGCAGAGCATCAAAATGCAGTCATCGATTCCCGCGAGAGGCTGCACTTACTGCAAGCAAACATATTATTGACAAGGAACACACTTTTGCTATGCTACTAACACATATAAGCATGCAAAAGACCATTCCATTTCAACAAAAGACCCACCCCTAAGTTCATATTCATATATAAGCATGCAAAAGTTAGCTCCCTCATATAGTCAAAAGTGATTATTTGATGTAGTTCTTACCTTACAGCACATATAAATGGCTATAAATGGTCCAACATACAAGCTCCACAGTGAGTGGCTTAAGGCACTTCTAGAAATAGGCATAATAACTTTCCTCCCATTCAGCAAGTTCTGGTTGGGAATTTTCTAGCCACTACAAATTAATTTCGTAAAGGAGATGAAACTTGTAAATCAGACTCATCTGGTTTCAGACAGAAAGAAAGCAAGTGCATGCCCCTAGAATCTTCAAAGTTAGGAAAGAATACCAGTGTCACCTCCTAGGAACCTTAACACACAGCACACACACAAAACCAACTTGATGAAATAACTACTTACCGGATCACTTCTGAAGAAGACCAATGAGGTACGTGTTAGAATAAACCACCTTTTCTTCCAAGATGTCCATCCAATTCCTAGATAAGAAGAATTGAAGAAAGCAATTCCATATGTATTTTCATAATTCTTGCAACAGTGGAAAGTGATGTATCTACATGTACACCGTATAATATATATCCTAAACAAAATCGAAGAAACAGCATGAATAATTATAATTATGTGTAAAATGGATTCAAAAGCAAGAACATATCCACCACTTCATCCCAACAATTGTATTCATGAACAAATTTAAAATGGAGAATGCTAAGAGGCAATTTTGACTTCATCATTACCAGTATATTTCTATTAAATAAGATTATATTTCTATTAAATATAATACATAAAATCCAAGTTGGGTGGGGTTGTGTGTGTGTGTGTGTGTGTGTGTGTGTGTGTGAGAGAGAGAGAGAGAGAGAGAGAGAGAG
>JAESVK010000316.1:641812-672270 GCA_017140935.1 Hamamelis virginiana | reverse complement strand
CATAAAATCATGTTTATTTCATAAACATGATTTTATGAGATATTTGATTATTAAATGATTTTCAAAAAGATTTGAAATGTTTTAAAGATTTTTACTTTGGAATGAAATTCCTCCCATATGATTTGTTTTCTTGAAAATCTTTGAAAAAGATTTTTAATTGGAATTGAATTCTAAAGATAAGAATTGTTTTAGAATATTTGGATTTTAAGAAAGTCTTTTAATTTGAAATTATTTCAAATAAATGATTTTAAACAAACAAAAACTCTCGAAGTTAGAGTCTTGAATTAGGTTGAAATACCTTTGATGATGTGATCGATTACAATAGGAGAGTCCTAGGGTAGTCGAACTACGTGGACTTTGATACTTGCTAGGTGATACTAGTAAGTTACGTAGGCGCTAATAGGGCTCAAGTCCGCCCTAGGATGCCCGTAGGGTGTCTTAGGTTTTAGGGGTTTGTTTGTATATATTTTTATTATTATTATTAATATAACTAATATAGATTACTGCATTTATATCACTATTTTGTTGGTTGATTAGATTATTTAGGATTGTTTGCATTGAGAAATTTAAATAGCCCAAATAAATTAGAAGTCCTTTAATTAGGGCGAGGTGGGTGCCTACAAGTGAAAGCTTGGAACCTTCCCACGTCGTAACCTAGCCCCCGGATCCAACTCTGGTTCAAAGACTGTCTTTTCATTGAAAATGGAGTTTGTTTTGTTTTGACTTTAAAAAATAAAACATTTTCATGGTTTCCTTATTCCTTAAAAATAAGGTGGCGACTCCTTTGTTTGATTTCTAAACCCCCCCCTAATCACATCGCCCGGTGATGATGTGGACTCACACCATCAAAGCCCCGTCCATGAGGCTGGTCCACAAATGTATGTAAACTTTGCACAATGAGATGAAAATGATTTACTTGAGGATTTATTACTCAACATATGCATTTTGGTTAAAAGGTTTAATATCCTTTTTATGCATCTTGTTAGGGGGAGCTACAGATCCTAGTTAGTATATTCATTGTCATATGTAAAGTTTACTCAATGTTTGTCATCAACAAAAAGGGAGAGATTGTTAGCCCTATGGCTTCAATCCATTATTGGTAAATGTGTATTGCTACCTTCTTATATAATTTTGATGATAACAAACATTGAAGTATGAATATGCATACAAATATTTTGGTAGAACACATTGCATATATGTCAAGCCTCTTAATAGTTTCTCCTATATTGGCTAATCTTTGTTGATCATTTATCCCATGTTTCTTGTATAATCTTTATATTATATTCATACTTATAAGAAACATGATTTGAGCCTCAATGAAGAATCAACCTTGCTTGAAGCAACCATGAAGCTTATGCAATCCGAATGTGCCCTATGTGAATAACGATAGTCATATATTCACTAAGGACATTAAAGATTTGCTCAAGCCAAACATGAAGCTTTTCACAAGCATATCAAGCCTAGCACAAGATTCAAAAAACCTTCTTGAAGACCTTTTTTCATATTGTGTAAGCCTATTAGGAAAACTTGTATAAATCTCTCATAGATTTAAAACTACATTGGCTTAAGTGACATTGACCTCCTAGACCTTGTTTTAACATTGGAAAAATAATTTTGATTGGTCAAAATTATTTCTGAATAACCTTGGGCTATTTTAAATTCAAAAAGGAGCTTAAAGTTCATGAAAATTGACTTATGGCCTTCCTTAGTCGACTAACCCTTTATGACTAGTCGACTAACTGCATGGCAGTAAGCATGTTTCATGAACAACTAAGCTAGTCGACTAATCCTTAGTCTCTAGTCGACTAATCGTGCCTAGATTTCAAACCTTATGTTTTTACTTCTCTAGTCGACTAATCACTTTGACCTAGTCGACTAATCGACTCCGAACTCATTTTGTAAGTGTATTTAAAATGCTCTAGTCGACTAATCAGTTAGTCCTAGTCTACTAATGTTTCTCTGCAACTTATAACGACTAGTTTTTGGAAACCAAACGGCTATATTCTTCTCTCTAACAGCCATATTTGTTTGAGAGCATTTAAATACTACTTGAATGAGTCTTGGATGAGTTAGTCATTCACTCTAAACATATTGAAACTCTCTCTCACTCAAATCCATTATTGTTCAACACTTTTGTGTGATTCATGTTTTGAAAATCATTCTCTCTTTTAAGCCAATATTAGTTCTTGATCTTGAGAGATACTAGTAAGTGCTCATTATTATAATCATCTACTCTTAAAGGAACTAATCTTTGTACACTCATTATTCATCTTGTAAATTTGTGAGATTGTAAGGGTTGTGAGAATCCCTTGTAGGTGAATGTCTTCCACCTTTGAAAGAAGACAACTTGTAAAGGTTTTTCCATCTTGAAGGAGTGATCCATAGTGGATTGTGAAATCCTCAAGACGGGGCTCTCGAGGCGTGGATATAGACAGAGATCAAACCACGTTAAAATATTGTGTTTGAATCTCTCTAACTCTTCTCTTACTTTTATATTTAGTTACTTATTTATATCTTGGTTAGTTGTGATTCATATTCTATATTCTATTCATCTTTGATTGTATCACAATCATGCTCTCAAAATATGGTAATACTGTGTTCTCTTATATAAATAGTTGCATAATAATATCTCGTTTTGTATAAAATCTGTATAAATTGGTAAAATCTCTTTTTCAAGAAATCTGTGTAGATTATATATTTACGAAGTCGTCGCTTATGAAGCCTTGATTATCGTCCCAATTAAAGAGCATTCTAGAAAAGACCAGCAAAAGCCATTGAAGTGCGAAAAGACTGCAAAAGAAATTCTGCACATTCAAAGCAATAAGCCAACATGACTATCGATAGCCAAGTCTCGCTATCGATAGAAGTACTATCGATAGCCACACTTCGCTATCGATAGACCTTAGGCGGCTGAGGGCTGTCTTAGATATTTTGAGATATTTCAAGGGCATAAACGTCTTTTGCATTTCCATTCTATATATACATGTGTAAAGGCGACTTAAAGAGGGTTCAAGACTTTTGCTCTGAATCATTACTCTATCAATTTTAATAGACTTCATATTACAGTTCAATTCTGCTTTTTATTCGGTCATTTACTTTTTCAGCAATTTCTACTTTTCTGCAATTTTTCCTTTAATGCATGGCTCAATTATCACTTGAGGATTGTTCTTTACTTATACAGTCTTTAATTTCCGCACTTTAATTTCTGCAATTTTCCCTTTTATGCATGGCTCAATTCTCACTTGAGAATTGTTCTTTACTTTTACTGTCATTTTCTTTATTTACTTAAGTCCTTTTCTTTATTTACTTACGCCATTTTCTTTATTTATTTCAGCTCTTTTCTTTATTTACTTACGCCCTTTTCTTTATTTATTTCAGTCATTTTTTCCTTATTTCTTCAGTCATTTACTTCCTGCTTTTATTTTACTTTTTCCATCCCGTGAACCCTTAGAGCTTGTCATGGATAAAAGATATTCTCCTCCATTGATGTGTAGCTAATACTCCAAGCTTGGGTGAGGATGAAGTTGGATTCTTTATGCAATTCTATTTTATAAACATCCCTTTATTTGTATTATGTGATTGCATAGTTGTGAAGGTTTTACCGCACACTATCGCTAAATGTAATATCATATAATTGTACATTTGTGATTGCAATTATATAATTATGCAATGGTACTTATTGGGATGAATACAAACCAGCATGCTTTATCCCCAATTAAGGTGGATAGCGATATTCCATTCTTTTCAAGGATAAACCTGCCGGTCCCTGTATTTATCATCTTTTTGGGACGTCCTTCTTGTAGTTGGATGAACCACCATACATAATTACTATATTGAGGATTTTATAATATAAGTTGTATATTTGATATTCAATGGGCTTCTCACCCAATTTCCGCTCATTCCATCAAATTAATCGCGTTTTTAACCAGCTTTATTAAAATTCTGTATTTTCGCTTCGACCCAATCGAAGCACTTTTCACCACCAACTTAATTTGACAATATTCTTTCACTTTAATTAATTCTAATAGTCTTTTATTATAAACCTGCATATTTCCCATTGGTTCGACACCCGTGCTCACCAGTCGCAATTGAATTGAGATTAACAAACACGCGGTTTTATAACTATATTAATCTTGATCATTAACAAGGAATAATCTCCCTTGTTCCCAGACGATTAATCTTCATTCAATTTTATTTGAACCAAAATTTTAAATTGGATTTTATTTTATAAAGTTTGCTATATTCTATTCAGCCCCCCTCTAGAGTATAATTTCTGGGCAACAGATTAGATATTATGTATACGTATGTCACGCATGCCAAAAATCACAGTGTTCGAGTAGTCGGTTTCTCAGATATGTCACTGAGAAAAACTGTGACGGTTTTAAGCTGTCAAATTTTTTCATAGTCTGTATTTTGAAATGCTGATATCGGATGATTGTGATTTTTAGCATAAGTGACATTCATGACAAGAGTATCTAATCCAACTGTCAGTTTTTCAAAATACACATTGATCGTGCCAAACAAGGGAGGTTATCCCTTATTAACAATTAATACTTTTTTTTTTCTTATCGAAAAAAAAAATATATATTTAAAATTTTTAAAGAACGTGTGCTACGACCTCAATCCATTGAAAAAGCGATTGAACACATGTATTATCCACAGTGATCAAAGGCTAAGATATAAAAAACCAAAATAAATTCGATTTTAGTTAAGAAAGAAAGTCGATTAATTGATTTTGATTAAACTAAATAAAATAAATTATAAAGCAGTAAATTTATAAGAGAAATTTAATAATAAAGAAGTCTTATGTAGTTTGAATCCACTTAACTCTCATCAATTGCATTAAAAGGTTAAATTAGGGTTTTCAAGTATCTATGGTATGTGATGAATTAAGCTACAAGCATAAAACATCAAGATAAATAATTGTTGTCCCAATAAGTGATCCTAGAGGAGGGTGAATAAGGTCTTGACAAACTTTTGATAATTATGCCATGAAAATAAATTGCAAGAGTTAAGGGATAGAGAAATCAAACACAATGATTTTAAATTAGTTTGGTCGCCTACATCCACACTTCAAGAGCTTTGCCTAAGGATAAAATCTACTACATTAATCTCACTTCTGGTGGAGATCAAACCAATTAGAACACTATTCTTCTTCTGGTTAAGATAGAAAAATCCCAATATTCTTTCTAGGCAGAAGATCAGAACCTTTACAGCCAAGCTTAAATTTGAATACAAACTTCAAGCTTCACAAGGGTTACACCTAACCCTTCACTCACAAAGTATTACAAGAATTAAGTAGAGTACAACAAATGCTTCTCACAAGCAGATTTGAGTACAAGAATAGCTCACACTATTGTCTCTTAAAGATTTAAACTAATTTGTTCATAGAAAGAATTGCAGGGATTGAATCACACAAGAATAATGAACACTTGTAAGCTACAATGGTGTATCAATTGTGTCTGATTGGTTGTGTGATTAAGCTCCATATCGAGAGTATTTATAGCTCTTAAAAATCAGATAGACGTTGGAGTGTCTAGGAGGAGAGTCCTAGCAAGCTGTAGATTTTGAAATTCCGAGGAAACTATTTCTTGAATGAAATATGATAAATAAATTACCCAATCTTTAATTAGTGTTCAGTTGACAGTAATATGCAATATTAAAAAACCACAATGAACACAAGATTTTACGAGGAAAACCCTAATAGGTAAAAAACCTCGGGAGCACCAGAAATCACTATGAATGAACAAACAAAGTACAAGTAAGGTGGTACTACCCAACAACAACGCTTGAGTCCACAAGACCAGTAAAATCCCTTCTTGACCGATCGTCCAACGAGTCCAAGTTGCCTTCACAGCAATTCCACCGATTGAATCCACAATCCTAGCTCCACACACCAATATCCATGGTGCCAACGGAAATCCAACGTTCAACGGAACTCCACTGTTCACTAAACTAGGTAGTTGAAGTTTTGTATAGCTAAGCTATAAGGAACTATGCATCATGTGATGAAAGCAAGTCTAGGAGACTAAGTATGCATAGTTAATCAAAAGTGAAGCTAAAGGAAGTGAGAAACCTAAATTTTATTGGGAGCTTTTTCAAAGAGGCTTCACTACATAATATGCTAAGAGAAGAGGGTATATATAGAGGCAGAGTAAACCCTAGGGTTTCTGACAGCTAAATGAGAAGAAACCACGAATTTTTAACAAATTAGGTCACAAAATTACGAGTGGATTGATCCAATAAAATAGTCTGGATCGATCCAAAAATGAACATCACAAATAGGATCGACCCTACATAAAATGCTGGATCGATCCAGAATGTGCTATAGGCCAAAATTAATTATTTTTTCAAGAGAAAAAGAACCTATATGCAATTAAGGATCATTCCAAGGAGATTGGGGCAATTTATATAATCTATGGTCAATTGAATAACCTAGGTTCTAAGTCAAACTTACATTCCTAGGACTAAAACCAATACACAAAGCAATACAAGCTTGAGCAAGATGATTTTATCGAAATGATGCGCTTCTTTCGAGCTTGATGCAACCGCTTGAGCTTTCAGGGATTACTGGCTTGAGACCAATCACATACATTGGCTTTTGACAACCGAATTAGGCAACATATACATATGGTATACCTAATAAACTCCCCATTTGGCAATTAGGTGACAAAACCAAATAAAGAACAAAAAACAAAAAACGAAAACGATTCATTCAACTTCAAAAATGAATCTCCCCCTCTCTTGTACAATAACACTCAAGCACTCCCCAAAACTTAAAAAAATAAAACTCAACCTATACTAAGCAACAAGGCTTGAGATCAAAAACCTATTTTCTGCACAAGATACACAAAAACACCTCGTGAAGGAATAGAGAATGTTACTTAAAGGGATAGCACACAACATCACCGTGGTTATACACAATAAATTGTAAGGTTGTAATGAAAGTTAAACATAAGTAATTCATGCAATCAAATCGGACTTTATTAGTTCAAAAATGCCTTTTGGTTCAAGGATGAAAAACAAAAAGAAATGTGATAGCGTTATATACTAAATTAAATGGATTGGAATTATACTTGTTTGGCCATTAGAATTAATACAATTATAAAATATTGCGGAATGATGCCAACAATGTAGCAATGTGATGAATACAATGGACCGCCAGTAATACAGTAGTATGATGGGTGCAATGGACAACTCTGTGTAGTACAACAATATGATGGGTATAATGGACATCTCTGAGATGAGTAACTTGAATCGCGGATTACGGATTTACAGAAGTTGTTGGTATTTTTGTAATTACATGTTTTGTTAATTCTTTAATGTAGGCAAATACTTTTATTGCCACATGTTGTAACAGAAATGATAACTGTAAGTGAAATTCTGTTAGAAAATTTATGTCTATAAATAGAGTGAATGTACATGAAAAAGGGATCAAACTTTCATTTGCTATCGAATTTTCATTTGGCTATAAGATTCTAAGAGAGAGAAAAGAGAGTTGTGAGAGAAAGTTTTAAGAAAGTTCTCAGTAAATTATATGATAAAGCTGTTATTTGTCTTCAAACTCTGTAAGTGTGAATCTCTCATCATTTATCAATAAAGTTCATTTTTTATCGCCTGTAATTTTGAATGGAATCCATCCGGAGCATTGACCAATGATAAATATATATATCGTTAAGATATATATTTGTCATTGGAAAAACAGTTCTCTTATTTGATTGTATCTCATAATTAAAGAAAAGTCACGAGGAAAGAACTAGAAGAAAAGAGCTGCTATATGAGTTCCCAAAAGGTAGGAGCATGTTGTCCATTTTTTTTTTATGATGAATATTTTGTGCAGAAATAGAGGAAGAAGTGAAGGAAATTGAAGAAATATTTGCTGAAGAACTCCGAAAAACATTGGAGTTATAAAAAAAATATGAGAAGGTTAAGAGAAATGACGAAAGCCAATTGGACTATTTCGGCCAACTTTCGTTTGTCTGCACCATTACCACAGTTAACAGTGGCATACATGAACTTCCCATTGACTTTGCAAATGATGCCACCAAGAGTAGCAGAGATAGATTGGGGAAGATTTGAAGATGTTGAGCTCGCCAATAAAGAGATACTGCAAATGGTGTCGTTATTGGTGAGTGTTATTCTAAGATTTCATGTGCTAACTAAATGGTCTTTCGATTATTTTAAAGAAAGAAAGATATATGTGGAAGAGGTAGGAGAGTTTAGCTTTGATTATCAATAATAAAAGAGATAATGGAAAGAATAGAAGAATATAAAAGTGCAAATGAAGAAATAAAGATATATGAAGAAGAATTGGCTAGAAAAAGAAGCTACTTTGAATAGCAATAACACCAATAATTACTTAATTTTATTGAGAGGCATAGAGCAGAGACATTGTCCCAGGATCAAATAAGGAGGTTAGAGGAAGCGGTATCAGCTAAAGATTTGGATCAATCAATAGTATTGCTTCCAGAGTATAGAGGAGATGAAACGTTGACAGAGTTACTGGACGAAGGAATAATATTAGTGAAGATTTTAAGAAAACTAAAGAAGAGTATGAACAAAAGAATAGCACTATTAAGAATATTAGGATATGGTGTATAAAGGAAGAGTAATATAGAGTGTATTCTAATTTGTGAATTGTTGTAAAGAAAATGTAATTATATTGATTTTGTGGAAATGAAATATGAATGCTGTGATAATTGTGGTAGAAATTAAAGATGTAAATCTATACTAATGTAGGCATCAGGAAGAATAAAAACATCCCAACTAGGTTGGCACATAAATATTCTTGAAAATCATTTTCCATGTAATTGGAATAGAAGAAGAGAGAGGAAAAAAAATGAAAAAAAGGGAGATTGCAGAAAAAACAATGTAGAAAAACTCTAAAACCGTATCGTTTCAAGAGTAATATTGCAGAAGTGAGAAAAGATGCGGAAAAAAGGTAAAACGACATCGTATTGAAAAGATAATTTTGCGAAAAAGTGAAAGAATGCGGAAAAATCTAAAACGATATCATTTTAGAGGATGGTTTTACGGAATCAAAGAAAAAATGTTGAAACAATAAGAAACGACCTAGTATTTAGAGTAGAAATTAGTCGGAATCGAAAGAATATATAGGGTTTGGAATGAGGGAAAGGAAATAATCTCATTGCTCTAACTTTTCGAAAATTTCTCATAAACCTTCAGAAAATGCTATGGCGACTGTTCATTCTGGGAGGAAGTTGAGTGTGTTCAAACCAGAAGTAGAACAGATGGTTAGGAAGATTAGATTGACAACAAGACATGTTGGTGAACAAAAAGAGAAGAACGATTTTCTGATGTGTAAGAGAAAAAACGGACCGGGTGTTGTATTAGAACTTATAATGGTAGATGGAGCCATAGTTGGAGATAGTAATGGGAAAAAAGAAGAGAATAATTTTGAAAAATCGAGGATACTATGTCTTGAATGTAAAAGCGATTTTAATTACTTTGCCTTGACTTTGTGTTCAATTATTAACAATAATATGCAACGGAAAATAAAACAACAATTTGAACATAGAGATTTAACGAGGAAAACCCCAACTTGGTAAAAAAAACCTCGGGAAGAATGGAAGCACTATGTAAAAGACAAATTACAAGACTCTGACACTACTAACCAACACTTGATTCCACAAGCCAAGTAGTTCACGCTGTCTTTAAGCTTCTTCTCGAACGAGTCCACGAACGAGCACAGTCTTCACCACGTACCGAGCTCTACGATACGTCTTTGCAATCCACAATGTATCAACAGTACATCAACACTGTAACTGACGGCTGCCATCGGAACTCTATCGGCAAACCCAACCACTTTGGAAATCCACCAAAACTAACAATGGTGAGATTCAATCCCTTGAATCCCTCTAAACAAACTGGGTATGGTTTTACAACCTCTCAAGATCATGATCAAGAAGAGAAGAAAGCTAATGCAACTAGAAGCTAAGCACTCTAAGAAGGTGTTGCATGCTATGGAGGCTAGGGTTTCACAATCCTAGGTTAAATATGAATAAGCAATTCTCCACAATCCTCCATATCTCCAAACTAGGCTAAAGCAGCTTATATATAACCCTAGTAAAGTTATTTAAACTTGTAGAAGTTGTTAGAGGTCAAAACACATCAAAATCTGCAAAAAAATATAAAATTTTCTGAACTTTAACAAGTTGGATCGATCCTACCTTTTTGTTTGGATCGATCCAAACCCTTCTGCTAGTTGGATTAATCTTACTCGTAAACCTAGATCGATCCACTTATGTAGAAAATTTAGAAATAATTATTTTCAATAAATTTTTCAACCAATTTGCATATTTGGATCATACCTAGGTAAATTAGCCATTCTAAATCACCTAAAGGTATATAAAAACCTAGGTTCTAAGTCAACTTACCATCCTAGCAAAGCTTCGAAAGGATTTGACAATGAATTAAACAAGCTTCGATCTCGATCTTCAAATAATCTTCAAGTAAACTTCATCTTGAGCTCTTCGATGCTAGATGGCTTGTGAAACAACTAAACGACCTAAACCAATACAACTCAACTTGTGTTTTGGAAATTGGGATTAGCCAACACACGAATAAAAAACCTAACAAACTCCCCCTTTGGCAATTCCGTGACAAAACACTAACAAAATGATTAAATATAAGACGAAAGACTCGAAAAACCACAAAATCGACTCTTCCCCTTACATGAACAATAAAAGCCCCATAACTTCTATCACAACTCGATAAAGCAAAAAGACTCAATATCCTAATGTATTAACCCTTGAGTTGTAAATGATGCTTGAACCTATTTTCAAACAAAATACCTTATTTAGTATAAAAGAATATGAAAGTATCAAACCATGCATAGGTAAATAAGCAAAGCATAACTAAACAAGTAAAACATTAAGATACAAATTAAAATTATGCTAATTACTCAAAGATATCAGTTGAAACAAATACCACAAAAAAAATAATCAAAATCAATACCAATAAAACAAAACAATTAGAGACATTGTTTACAAACAATACAAAAAAAAAAAAAAAAAAAATCTACTCCCCCCCTAAAAAAAAACTCTCCTTAAATAAATCATTCTCTCCCCCTTTTTGTCACGAATAGACAAAGGTAAAAAAAAATTAATCAAGAGAAAAATAGGGGTACATGAGAACAAAGTAGTCAATAAAACTAAGACTCGAAAGTGTACCATATCAAAATTTCACACATAATGATAAGATATGGGCAAAGTCGTACCAATTGAATCTTAATCAAGACACTAAAAACACATCCAAGAATATAAATTTAGTCTTGACTACTTAACAATGCATCAAGGTAAGTTCACAAAAGCATCACTTGATGTGTGTGTGTGTGAATTGACATAACATGAACCAAAACAAAAGAAATCATAGTTGTTCAAAATATTTAAAACATAAGATCATAAGGCTCATGGATCATGTACTTGTTGAATTCAAACCAGTTGATTTCACCCATGAAGGCGAGTGAAGGCCTTCTTTTAAGCAAGAAAGAGAAATTTTAATTTTTGATATTTCAAACATGCATAGGGAGAAGAAAAATTTAACTAAGAGCTCAAGGAAGATAAGTACCATTGCTAGTATTTTTATACAACTTTTGAGAAATTCATGGCTCTTTTTCTTTGCTAAGCACTTTTAGTGCTTTCATCTTTTTGGGCATTTTGCCTATTTCACATATTTTTCTTTTCTTTTTGAAATTCTTTGCACATTCATGTTTCATATTTCTAATGCCTTTTACAATTGTAGAATTTTTGAACTAGCATTTGAAGAGTAACAGAAGCTTATAATAAGAAGAAAGGTGTATTGTAGAAGCAAAGAGGTGAGAAGGTGCAAACACTGGCACAAACATGTTTAGGCTTTAAAAGAAGCATTCAACTATTGGTTATTCAACTTTCCAAAAATCCATGATCTCATGTCTCACATTTGTGTTAAGTTTTTCACAAAAACAACTCTAAAAATAATGAGACAAGTCATTCAATGTGCTTCAAAATGTATCATAATGATCTTATCATGAAATTACAACTATGCAAAGATAAGTACTTAGACTAAAATCTCAATTCATGAAAATGTCAAGCACAATGATCAAGAATTCAATACCAATACTCACTTAAGTTCATATCAAATCATAATATGAGAAATCAAAGATATTAAAACACACAAAACAAAAAACAGAAAATCTTTCTGGGTTTTTGACAATATGACACTAATTGAAAAAAAAATCAAATAAAAAAGAAATCCTTACTACATAGTTTAGCTTTCGAAACAAGATATAAAGATAATAAAAAACAATCCTAAGCTAACTGTGGATAGTGTAACGTCGTTTCGGACGTGGGCTAGTTTAACGTCATTTCGGACGAAGGCTAGTTTAAAGTCATTTCGGACTAAGGCTAGTTTAAAGCCATTTCAGACTAATGAACTCACATCCACTAGAGGGAGTGAGGGGGAACCCTTTCCTAGAGAAGGATTGAGGTTGAAAGACATCAAATCCTCTTTCCTAATGCAAACAGTCCTAATATTTGGTTGCTTTGAAGCATCCTTGACTGTAGGAGTTGACTTCCTAGATGTATTCACTTTCTTTCCATTAGAAGTCAAGTCAACTCGTGTCCTAGGGGTCCTAGGCACTCTTGGAAAATTTCTGTAGTCTCTCCTAAACGAGTTAGAAGGAGTGTCTCTATTCCAAGAAAAAGAAGATTGCTTCAAGTGAAAGCAATGAGGTCTTATGTAACCTTTCTTACCATAATGGTGGCAAGTAGGAACAAAACTAGAAGAAGCATGATGCGTAACATGAGATGCACTTCTAGATGTAACCCTAGAGGTCTTCTTGAGACTAGGACAGTGAGGCCTAATTGTAGACATCCATTTTTGACCATGGGAAGGGTCATGGGAAGGGTTATGAATGGTTGCCTATGATTTGAAGTGGAATAAGGTGTTGAAATCTTAAGCCTCTCATAGTACTCCTTTGTGTAGTTAGTTAGAGGTCATTATCGCATGTAGGTTTTTAGGTCGGATTGAGTCGGTTCTTTTTGCATTTAGTTTTTAGAGAGTCTAGGAATGTCACTGTTAAATTTCATAGCATTCCGAGCTAAGCTTGATAGAAAATAAGGCCTTTTGTGACTTGAAAGGCAGCTTTGCCCTTTGGATCATAAAATCTATGAATGACTGTCGGTCTTGTCTCGAATGGCCTCGAGGCTTTAGCATGGATATTTAGGGTGTATTTGGTAGCTAAGTTGATCAGTGGCAAGGTCCATAGAGCCTTTGGGCTCGTGTTTAACTCTTAAGGCCCAAAAGGCCATTTTAAAGCTCAGATGAGGGTTTCAACCGGGAATGACCGGGATTTGATCTTTTCATCAAATCAAGGCCTTCAAAACACTAAAAAAATTTCCTAAATGTCTTTCAAAACTTGTTTTGAGAAGTGGAAACGATCTCGAGAGCAATCGGTTAGCAGATTTCAAAAACCCTAAGTGGGCTTAACAGTCCAAAATAGCTAATTGATCGAATTTCTCCTAAAAACTTTGACTGAGGTCAATGCATTTTCACTTCAAACACTTCTCAAAACATGGAGAATCGAATCATGATCGTTTTGGTGCTTGAATCGTCGAATTTGGACTTGAAACGGACCCGAAAAGCCGAAACGGGTCGAAAAAGGCCCAAAATAGGTCAAAATTGGGCTGAGGCTCGACTAACCATCCCTCCTCGGATGGTTGGATGTCCTAGGGTGGATGGTCACCCGAGCCTTTTGCCTAATTTTGCCCATTTTCGAGTTTTGAAGAGTTTTGGCTGCCTGGGACTCTTCCAAACCCTTTGGGGAGGGTTTAACTCGGCCTTGGGGACTTGGAAGACTAAATGATGACCCTTGGATCACTCCCTAGGGTTTTAAGGATAGCCATTGATCAAAATTGAAGCCTCTTCTATAAATATACCACTTATAAATCAGTTTTGGAGGAGGAACTTTGAAGAGAGAGAACTTTTGGAGGCTTAAGAGCTACAATCATCCCTAGCTACAAATTTGGAGGTGATTATCCATTGAAGAAGAATGCTTAGAGCAAGGAAGAAGAATGATTAAGGTATGATCATCTACCTCATTAGCTGTAGAATGTAACTTTGCATATCATAGTTGGTTTTTAGGAGTTTCTGCATAGTTAAAGTAATTTTAGAATGCATGTTCTAGTTTTCTCTAATTATATGCATTATTAGGAGTAGGAATGGATGTTTAGAATAGGTATGCATGTTTAAGAATAGGTTTTATTTTGTTGTTTGCATAATATAAGTATTTAGAATGCATGAAGTTTTTCTGTTTGAGTCAAGTTTGTATAGTTGTTCATAAGGTTATTCTTTTACATGAAAATCAATGTTCTTATTGTTTGTTGAGCATGATAGCATTGATTAGATATTAGAAGCATGTCTTAGGATGAGTTTTGTTTGGTTAGTTTATGTCTAGAATGCATGCTAGGGTATTAAAGTTACTGTTTTTTTTTTTAACATAAAGATATGATATTTGTGTTATTACATGTTTTGGCTCATGACTCTACATGGGAATACATGGTTTCATATTTTGTGTTAAAAGAGTACTTTTCATATATGTTTCAAGCATGTTTTAGATATTTCTTTAGTTATATAGAGAGTCTTGGTATGATAGAGTGAGTATGTGTCTTGAGAGTTGTTTTAGGATAGTCTTGTGTTTGTTTATATCATTTTTCTTAATCATGCTTAATGCTTAGAGTGTTATATGATTTGTGTTCGAGGGAGTATGCTATGGTAAGTTTCTTCCCTTGTGTTAATTAGAAAGAGCATGATTTAGTTTAATAGTATATTGTGTTTTCCATTGCATGTCATGATAGGTTGCATTATAGTGCATTTTCACCCTCTTTTATTCATTGTTTTGGGGCTTTAATCCATGTTTAAAATCACTTTTAATTCTGTCCAGAATTTAAAAGCGACTTTAAAACGGATTAAAAGTCATTTTTAGGGTCAAATCAACCTAGAAACATGCTTAGGTTCACATAGAATATTTAGATTGCATTTAGGACATTCTCATGCATTTTTATTAATTGTTTTATCGCATTTTTCATGTATTTTCAGAATTTCCAGCAAGTGTGCATTTAGTGTTTTAGGTGTTTAGACTAACTTATGATTAGTTAAAAACCCTAGGATTAGGGAGGTCACTTGACCTCACCTAGGATTCCCCTTTGTTGTAAGAATTACACTAGATTTAGGATTCTAGTGAGTTTAGGATTCTATTTTCGAGAGAATTTCCAAAATTAATGTTTCATTAAAATTAATCCACAATTAATTGAATCCCAATGAAATTGGAACTCTGAGTTTGATTTGGAATGAAATTCCACCATTTGAAAAGATTTGATTCGGGATAGAATTCTCACTTTGAAAGAATTATGATCGGATAAGAATTGTGTTTTAAAATGAGTTCCAAATTCATTAGAAGTCTATTAATTGAAGATTATTTTCTAAAAAAAATTTCAAATTGATAAAAACTCTCGAAGATAGAGTCTTGGATAAGATAGAATTCTAATGATAGTGTAGTTCATTACAATAGGAGAATCCTAGATATTCGAATTATGACGGAATTTGATCTCTATCAGGACACTGGTAAAGTACGTATGCAGCCAATAGGGCACAAGTCCAATCTTAGGTTGACTGTGAGTCTCCTAAGGTCTTTAGGATTGTGTTTGCTTTTGTATTATCTATTATTATTTATTTTTTCTGTGGTTGATTAGATAATTAGAATTGTTGTTATAAGATTTTGATAAAGCCCAAAAGTAATTAAGAGACCTTTAATTAGGGTAAGATAGGTGCCTACAGGATGTGTCCCAGAATCATCCTATCTCATAACCTAGCCCCCGAATCCGATTTTGGTTCGAAGACTTGTTTTCCCTTAAAAAATGGAGTCATTGTTTTATTGAAAATAAAACTCTTTTTTATGGTTTACTTGTTCCTTTAAAATAAGGTGGTGACTCCCCGTTTTTTTCAAACTCTTATCCTTTTTCAAAAACCCAATCTTGAGTGGATAATAGAGAAGGATAAAAGTAGATAAAAGAGACGGATAAATTGAGACGGATAAAGTTATCTACAATCCACGATGATAAGTGAAACGCCTCCCGATCCGCGGTGGCTGGTTCACACTAATTGACCTAAAACTCCACACTCAAGACATTTAGGAACAAACTTATTCTTAGGAGTTTTGTCAACCTTAGTTGTAGGCTTCATCAAATGTTTTTCTACCTTAGCAATAGATGGCTCGACTTTACCTATAGTAGGTTTAGTCTCAAAAGAGGTAGATCCTAAACCTTCTCTTCCTACATTCCTCTTAGCTGTCCCTAGCAAGACATTAAGTTGCTCGGATCTTTTATCCAAATTGATTTTAAGTTCAAGAGCATCTTTGACCTCTAATTCAAGTCTAGTGATAGTAGAAACTAACTCACTTTCTTGCTCAATCCTAGACTTGACTTCACCCTCTAATTTATCAACTTTCTCAACAAGGGTATTTCTCTCTTTCTCAATAGCTACAAGCTTACTAGAGAGAGTGACTCTATGTGTCTTTAATTAACTAAAAAGAGCCTGAAAGTCTAAGGCTTCTTGTTTGAAGACTTCCCTTTCTTTTTCTAAGGTCTTAACCTTGATAGCTAAATTTATGTTTTTATTCTTTAGCTTCATGGTTTCCTCATACAATTCATTGTACGCAATTTGAAGGTCTTCCTCCTCATTGTGTTTACCTAGGTCCTCAATCAAGCGAGAAGACTCACCAAACAAAAGTGATTTACTCATTGTGAACCAGTGACATTAGGGATTTTGGAGGCCGTTCACTTAATCATTGTGGATTGTGGATGATTTTTATCCGTCTCGATTTATCCTTTTCTATTATCCACATTTATCCTTCTCTATTATCCACTCAAGATTGGGTTTTGAAAAAGGATAAGTGTTTGAAAAAAACTGGGAGTCGCCACCTTATTTTTAAGGAACAAGGAAACCATAAAAAAAAGTTTTATTTTCAATAAAACAATGACCCCATATTTTGGAAAAGCATGGTCTTCGAATCAAAGTTGGATTAAGGGGTAGGTTATGAAGTGGGAAGGTTCCAAGGAACTCCTTGTAGGCACCCACCTCACCCTAATTAAAGGTCTCCTAATTAATTTTAGGCTTTATCAAAGTCTTATAAAAACAACCTATCATATCTAATCCATCAAGAAAGTAGTGTAGATAATACTAGATAATAGATAATAATAATAAAAAATAATCAAAATCTTTTAGACCTTAGGAGACATAGAGTCATCTTAAGATTGGACTTGCGCCCTATTGACTGCCTACGTACCTTACCAATTTCTTGATAAGAATAAAAGTCCACGTAGTTCGATTACTTAGGACTCTCCTATTGTAATGAACCATATGATTGAAAGAATTCTATCTTATCTAGGACTCTAACTTCGAGAGTTTGAATTTGATTAAAACATTTTTTTCATGAAAGATGGAATTTCATTCCACTTTGAAATCACTTTTTAGAATCCTTCTCGAAGTAGATTCCTAAGTAAAATAGAACTCTATTTTTATTGTAATTCTTACAACAAAGAAGAGTCCTAAGTAGGGTCAAGTGACCCCCCTAATCCTAGAGTTTCTAGCTAATCCTAGGTTAATCTAAACGCCTAAAACACTAAATAATGCATGCTGGAATTTATGAAAAATACACTAAAAAATGCAATAAAGAATGTTGTTGTCCAAAGTATGAAACCCTAGAGGGGCTGAATAGGGTTTATGGCAAACTTTTCAATTAATTACCCAATAAAAATTAGTGTTCAATTACTAATAACAGAAGCAATAATATAAATGCAAGTAATTGAAAGAGAGAAGGGAAGAGAAATCAAACACAAAGATTTAACGAGGTTCAGACTCCGCCTACTCCTCGCCTTGTGCCTCAGCCCAAGGATTCCCCAACATTCCACTAAAGATTAGCTCCTTCAAGGTAGAGAAACCTTTACACGATCTTCTTTATCCCAGGTGGAAGACCCTCACCTCAAGCTCACAAAGAACTTAGCAAATGGCTCACAAAGAACCCACTAGTGCTCACAAAGAACACTTCTTCAAGCTTCACAAAGAACGCTTGGCCAATGCTCACAAAGAGCAACTCTCCAATGCTCACCAAGAGCACTCACAAGATTTACAAAGAGATGAGATATAGATACAACAAGAAAACTCCCCAATGAGTAGATGAAATACAATTGAAAGCTCTTACTAATATCTCTCAAATAGATGAACTAGATTGGCTTCAAGAGCGTATGATGATTTTGACTAAAATCACACAAAAATGATGTGAAATATGTTGGTATAAGTTTGAGTGTGATTATTAGCTCATTCAAGACTCATATGATGAGTATTAATAGCCCTAATAATGAATATGGCCGTTTAGAGACAAAATAGAGCCGTTAAAAACTAGCTGTTATGAAGTGTCAAGTTGATTAGTCGACTAGGCACATGTGTTTGTTGACTAGGAGGTTTAAAATACCTTAAAAACACTTTCCGGGCACGGTTAGTCGACTAGGCAAAGTGGATTAGTCGACTAATAGGGTGTTTAGTCGACTAGGACAAAGTGTTAGTCGACTAGAGGCTTATTTTTCCAGAAAACATCTACTGCACTTCGATTAGTCGACTAAGCATGGGTGTTAGTCGACTAAGGCCAATTTTTGCATTTTCTGAAAGTTACATATTTGAAAACTAGACTTCTCAAGATTTCCGTGGCCGCCAAGATCATTGAAAATGGAGTCCGGATGAGAGAGATATGCGCATTTTAAGTTGGAAGTTTTCGTCAGGAAAAATTCAACATCTATAAAAACATTTTGTCTTTTGAATCCAAATAGCCTACTAAGAGTTAAAATCAATTTTTGACCAAAATGTGATTTTCCAAAGTTAAAACCTATGGTCTTTAAGTCATAATTAATTGAGCCAATGTAGTTCATCCTAAAGAGAGATTTACATAATAAATCCTAAGCACTCACATAAGATAAAATCTTCACAGAATTTCTTCAACACTTGTGCTTGGCATGTGTTAGGCTCCATCTTTGACTTCAATAAAATTGTAGCTTTTTGCTCCATGCTCCTTATTGATTGTTCAACAAATTCACTTGAGCTTAGCTTTAATGATGGTTGAGCCTTCTTCAATTGACAATTTGAATCATGTTCTTATATATAAGCATATATATATACTATAATGGATAAATAAGAACTATAGGATAATGTCAATTAACCAACAAGGTTAGTCAAATAATCACTCAATGATATTTAGCAATTAACAAGAGTGAATGACAAAATATTCATATGTATAATTGAACATACATAATACAATGTTTGTTATCATCAAACATTGATCACAATGTGCATATAGAATAAATAAATCAATCAATGATTTGTGGCTCCCCCTAACAACATGCATATAAAGATACTAAAGATTATCATTTAAAGCATATGCATATTTTAGGTAAAACAAATTCATGATGCAACAATAAGTCCATGAGACAAAGATATTCACATCATCATGAATTTTACCACAATTCATGCTAGCAAATATACACAAATATGCAAATCAAATAGAATAACAATACAATGATTGTTATCATCAAAATCAACCAACCAAGGTGGAAGCCATAAGGCTAACAAATGTAAACTATGCATGAAAAATTTCCTAAATGCAAACTAAGTTATCTATGTGAACCGGGCATATTTCTAAGTTAGTTTTGACCTTAAAAATGATTTTTAATCCACTTTAAGGTTACTTTAAATCTTGGACAGATTTAAATGCAATCAAAAAGTGGATTTAAAACCCATGAAAATAATAATAAAAAAAGGTGTAAATGACCTAATATGCAACCTAATATGATATACCAAAATAATCATGCATCATGCTTAAAAAAACACCAATTTTAACATAAGGGAAGGACTTACCTTAGCTCATTCCCTCGACCAAAATTCATATGATATTTCAAGCATTAAACATGAACATGAATGATATAAAAAAACCTAAACATGTTCCTATTAGTCTTTTAATTTAGCATACTCAAAACAGACGAATTAGACTTGAATAAAAACCATAAATGCAGAAAATTTATATGCTAACCTATATGCAACTAATCTTAACCTTTGAATACCCAACTTTGGTACCCATCCCTAGCATGGTAATGGACATAGAAGAAGAATGAAGAAGAAGAAGAAGAAGAAGAATAAGAAGAAGAAGAAGAAGAAGTAGAAGTAGAAGAAGAAGAAGTATGCAAGAAAACTTAAAAAACCAACTCAATAATTATACTAACCTTTTTTACTTCCTTCTCCCTTGCTCCTAGCTTCTTCTATAACCTTCAAAGACTTCAAAAATAGGTGACTAAGATTGCTATGGGGGGGCTGGTGCAAAGCTCCAAGCCTTTACTCTCTAAAGCTCTCTAAATGCCTTGTGTGTTGTTGTGAAACTGATTTCAGGGCTCTCTATTTATAGAGGGACTTAAATTTGATCAATGCCTCAGTTTAAATCTCTTAGAAATGATCCAAGAGCTCTAAAACAGCCTTCCAAGGTCTTCCAATTCATCCCAGAGTCCCCAAGGCCGAACTAGCCACTTGGCAGCACTTTGAAGAGTCCCAGATAGAAAAAACACTGACTTTTAGCAGTTATTGGGCGAGGGATCGGGTGACCATCCACCTTGGGACAGTTGGCCGTCCCTCATGGACGGTTGGCAGTCCCTCGGGGGATGGTCATCGAGCCATCAGCCCAAATTTGCCCTATATGGGCCTGTTTCAGCCCGTTTTGACTCGACTTCGGCTTTTTTCGGCTTTTCGGGCCCGTTTCAAGTCCAAATTCGGTGATTCAAGCTCCAAAACGATCGTGATTCGATTCTTCATGTTTTGAGAAGTTTTTGAAGTGAAAATGCATTGACCAAAGTCAAAGTTTTAGGAAAAGTCAACCGATTAGCTTTTTAAGGCTTGTCGGGCCCAAATTAGGGTTTTGAAATCTGCTAACCAATCGCTGTCAAAATCATTCATTCTTCTCGAAATAAGTTTTAAAACATTTTAAAAAATGTTTTGAAGCCTTTGAAGCCTTTGTTTTGATAAAAAGATCGAATCCCGGTCTTTTCCGGTCGAAACCCTAATTTATGAGCTTGAAAGGGCCTTTTGAGCCTTTTGAGTTAAACATGAGCTAGGAGGCTCAACAGACTTTGCCACTGATAAACTTAACTACCAAACACACCCTAAATATTTATGCCAAAGCCTCGAGAACACTCGGGACAAGATCGATAGTTATTCAGAGCTTTTGTGATTCAAAGGACAATACTGCCCTTCAAGTCACAAAAGACCTTATTCCTATCAAGCATGGCTCAAAATGCCATGAAATTTAACAGGGATATTCCTAGACTCTCTATAGACCAAATGAAAAAAGAACCGACTCAATCTGACCTAAAAACCTACATGTGATAATGACCTCTAACTAACTACTCACAAGGGTAAAATTGGCAACTTAGGGTTTTGACTCCCTATTTTACCTCAAATCATAGGTAACCATTAATGACCCTTCCCATGGTAAAAAATGGATGTCTACACTCATAGATAATCCTTCTTGCAAGTGATCAATATCCTTGAATATATCAAATCACACTCTGGCGATTAAATTAAAAGAGCGAACCCGTTCTAATACCAATTGAAAAATCGAGGATACTATTTCTTGAATGTAAAAGCGATTTTAATTACCTTGCCTTAACTTAGTGTTCAATTATTAACAATAATATGTAGCGGAAAATAAAACAACAATTTGAACACAGAGATTTAACGAGGAAAACCCAACAAGGAAAAAAAAAAACTCAGGAAGAACGGAAGCACTATGTAAAAGACAACTTACAAGACTCTGACACTACTAACCAACACTTGATTCCACAAGCCAAGTAGTTCACGCCGTCTTTAAGCTTCTTCTCGAACGAGTCCACAAGCGATCACAATCTTCACCAGGTACTGAGCTCCACGATACGTCTTCACAATCCACAATGTACCAACAATACATCAACACCGTAACTGACGGTAGCTACTAGAACTCCACCGACAAACCTAACGACTTTAGAAATCCACCAAAGCTAACAATGGAGTGATTCGATCCCTTGAATCCCTCTAAACAAACTGGGTATGGTTTTATAACCTCTCAAGATCATGATCAAGAAGAGAAAAAATAACATGCAACTAGAAGCTAAGCACTCTAAGAAAGTGTTGCATGCTATGGAGGCTAGGGTTTCACAATCCTAGGTTAAAAATGAATAAGAAATTATCTACAATCCTCCATATCTCCAAACTAAGCTAAAGCAGCCTATATATAACCCTAGTAAAGTTACCTAAGCCTGTAGAAGTTGTTATAGGTCAAAACACATCAAAATCTGCAAAAAAAAAATAAGATTTTCCAAACTTTAACGAGTTGGATCGATCCTACCATTTTGCTTGGATCGATCCAAACCCTTCTACCAGTTGGATCGATCCTACTCGTAAACTTGGATCGATCCACTTATGCAGAAAATTCAGAAATAATTATTTTCAACAATTTTTTCAACCAATTTGCATATTTGGATCATACCTAGGTAAACTAGGCATTCTAAATCACCTAAAGGTTCCACATGACAGTACTATAGGGCAAAAATTACTGTTGTGAAGGATTCAGTAAGTTGGAAGTACAAAATTCGTGTTTTCATTGAGCAACACTCCCACCAATTGGCAACCCCCAAGAAAATTCATTTCTTGAGATCTCATCGGTCAGTCTCATATGCTCAGAGGTCTTTGACCAAACATCTTACACAAGCAAATATCCCTACCCATCAACAGATGAGTATTCTTGAGTTGCAGGCGGGAGGGATTGAAAATATCGGCTGTATAGAGAGGGACATTAGAAATGTTAGAAGGGATATGGTTAAATCTATGGATGGGCATGATGCAAATTTGTTGAATGATTATTTCATATCAAAAAAGGAGGAGAACCCATATTTTATTTACACTATTGAGGCAAATAATGAGAATTGCATTACACGATGTTTTTGGGCAGATGCAACTTTTAAAATAGCATTCAAGTTGTTCGGAGAAGTCGTTGTGTTTGATACTACCTATCGAGCAAACAAATATGCAATGATTTTTGCACCGCTCGTAGGAGTCAATCACCATAGCCAAACAGTGTTGTTAGGTTTCGCATTTTTTAGCGACGAAACAACTGAGTCTTTTGAATGGTCATTTGAGTAATAGTTGAAAGCAATGCCCGGGGGTCCGCCTGGCATGATCATAACCGACCGGGATCCAGTTATCATTATGTCGGTCGACCAACAAATCCAATGACTTGTGAAATTATGTAGAAATGCCCATTATTTTCATCTGTTAGTTTACTGATGGTAAGGACTGGTCGACCAACAACTCCAATATTTTGTAAAAGCCTATTCTAGAAATCTTTAGCATAGTCACATTTTCAAAGAATATGTTCAATATCTTCACATCCTTGAAAACAAACAGGACAGGTATCATTATTCACAATCGTTTTCTTGAAGATGAGGCATTTGCATGGTAATTTATTATGTTCAACAAGGACTTAACTCTAGGGAGGGAATAAATAAACCAAATTTTTTCCAACTATTGTCAGCCGTAACCTAAATAGGATTGTTATAAGCAATTTCGTAAGCATCCTGGGTGGAAAATTTCCATTAGAATGATTCTTCCAAAGTGACTCTATCCTCACTATTCCTATTTAATTAGACTAGCATAGCACAAATGTACCTTTCTAAGAGGGCCAAGGCGACACCAAGAATCAAACCAAAGGCTGACTTTAGTACCATTAGAAATTATCCAAGAGGTACCCTTAGACGCCAAGTTAATTTAGCAAGAGAGGCCCTATTAAACTAACACAACAAATATCTGCTCAGTTCTCAATCAAATTTCAATTTAAAGTTTGGTTTACAAGTCCAAAACTAAATTAATAATGCGGCACCAAATTACATTTCAATTTTTGAATAATAGTCCTAACACAACTACAACCAAAAAGAAAATAATAATTGAGTGCCATCTGAGAGTTTGCTTTAAAAGAATGACTTATTGTTGTAGATGGGTAACTTGGTTGGCATCTGAAGGAGCTACTATTATGGCATTCGAACTTGGTATGGAAGATCGACGATTACGCTCCATGTACTCGTCAACCCATTCGACAAATCCGTTACATGCAGTTTCCTACAATGAGCATGCATGCAGTATATGCATTAGTTAAATTGTTGTTACAAGGAAATGTAAAAGTAATCATTTAATAAGTACATAGAGGTCTCACATTACAAGTAGATGCAAAGTATTGTCTGCCAAGATTTTTTTTACTATCGGAGGTACGTACAATACATTCTTTGCGATACTTGCAATCACATGTTTGTTGGGGCCAGAAATTTGGGGAACTTTCGCTACCTTTTGTCGCCATTTCCTTCCACATTCACATGCACAACCATATTACACTATCATTCAAGATCAATATTACACCGTTTAATGTTAATATAAATCCATTAAATACAACCATAAGTTTTTCCAAAATTCTTCCAAAAATATACAATTTAAAATGGAAGACCAACAGTCACATGCACAACACGATTAATGCATCCTCGTCATCCTCCCATGTCAAGATCTATCAACACGATCCAGCTCTTGAGGCCCCTTGTCTGATATTCCCAAATTGTGTTTGATCATAGTAAGATGATTTCAAACCCACAACAATTTCTTCCATTTTTTCCAAGTAATCATTCAAAGTGTGGAAAGCACTAGTAATGCAGTCATTCACCTTCAATATGAACGATTTTACATTGGGAACAAGACATTCAGACGAAGTTTGTACATTTGAAATACCTATAGAAGTGGTCGAGGGCTAGGGAACTCCAACCTTTGACTCGTCCTTCCTAACCTATTTATCACAGGACTTTTGAAATCCCATACGAGTAGGAGTTGTGAAATCTTAATGATTATGGGGAGTGAGGGCATTTTCATTTCCAAGACTTACACCAACATCATTTAAGATAAGGGTAACTAAGGACCCAAAGGAAGACCAACAGTTCGCTTGTCCCTACTGTGTGCCACAGTACGAGGCGATGATGAATGAAATATCAAGTGAGAAATCAGTCATAATTGCCCAAATGGCAAAGATATCCATGAATGAAACATCGTCCCGACTCCCTAATTTTGGCATTATATTGTAAGAGATGAAATGATGCAAATGAAAGAATGCTAATTAGAAACACAGCGGAAGGTGAAAAACAAAACTTTTTCATGGCATTCATCCATAGGATGTTCTCAAACGATAAAACGAATTAAACTTTAATTAAAAACAATAAATAAAGCTTACTTGATTGTTCCTTTGATGGTTGTCCTCGCAAAACCTCGAGCTCCAAAAGTATGGAAGCCTCCAATGAAAGTCTACACGAACACAAGACTCTTTGAACCCCTTGTATCTTCACAACCCTTGTGAAAGAATGCAAGCTAGAGAGGGAAGAGAGGTGGACAGCTAAGAGGGAGGCACTCACATGGAACGGCCGGCCCTAGGGCTTCTCCCTTTTATTTATAGTCCTCTCCTCTTTTAATGATGTTTGGTTACAAGTGCTAGCTTGACCAAACATCACATAGTATAGTAATATCCTTACTATTTATATTCTTAATCTCTTTAATTTTTAACATTTAATAACAAGGATTAAGCTTATATATAAATTAGAATATTCCCCTCCCACAAATTCAACATCACTTATGCCGTTATGTGGGTGATCCATTGGGTTCACCCCAACTTAGTAGTGACAGGGGACATCTCAATGTTTCCCAAAATAGAAACTTTCTATTTTTGGTTCTATTGGAACAATTCCAATTTTTCCCTCAATAATAACACTTATCATTAGGCTTTCACTAGTCATGAGTGGCGTCTAGTAATGTGTCATGACATGTCCTAAGTATGGGTGAATATAACTGTATAAATGAACCATTCGTGTAATAGATAATCCTTCACCAATCAATGTCATGATTAAGTTAGTTTGGTATGGATTCATGTCAAACCCTAACTTAATCCTGTGTTAGTAATTCACCAAAATATAAACTCAATTAGATTAAACCATGAAAACACTTTTTCTCGGTTACCCTTCTGCTTTGGCGAAAGACTTTATTGAGTTATTATATGTGAATTAACAGTGACATTCTCCCTTTGATATTAAGGGTGATGATCCCCTATTGCACACTCACCTATTTTTATGTACAACTTACTAAAGCCAATAAGTATTGATTACATCCTCTTGATTAAGGGTGTACGAGATACTATCAAACTCTAGTAATTCATATATAAGATAACCAGTGGTGTCTTAGGTATGAGGATTACAATTGTGACTATACACTTGAGCAGCTTTTGACATTCAAATACATTTCCATAAGCTATACTTATATTGGTCACGCTCAGTATACTTGTTCTCTAACAAGCACCCACAAGTTTACTATAGTGTCTCTACACAGATGGCTTGAGACTCACCATTCTCCATAGGAGATAGTATAACCTGAGTTAATCTTAACGGTTTATTATCGCCCAAATAAATAAACCTATGATCAGGAACATATCTAGAATAGATGTACTTGAGAATTGTATGTCTCTCTATCTCAACACTTGAGATACAATTCTCTATCATGCTATCCAAGGACATTATCAAGAACAGTTATAAATAACACAAGTTTACATGATAATTAAAAGCCATTTCATTAATGAATAATGTTTCATACATGAATATAAATGAAATATAAGTTCCCTAAATTACAACCTAACAATTGGTTTAGGGCATACTTCTAACAGCAAAAGCCGACATTCGAAAGTTAGATTGGTTGCTCTAGAACGAAAAATTTCTTCAATATTGTCTTGCCCACATATAATTTTAAGAGCTTCCAATAAGTCAAAGCTATCATATTTAGGCTTTACTTTAGACTCAAAGACTTGATATGTTCCACGGGGCAATTTGAACAAAGTTGCCATATCTGAAAAAGAAAGTTCAATTTTGATTCCTTTAACTAAGCTTGTCAGTTTGGACTTGTTGAAGTCCAACTCTAGATTGACATAAAAGGACTGTACAAGGGCAGGGTATGCTGGTTCCTGTATACCTAAAAATTCCAACCAACCTAGCTTCTTAAGCTTAGCATGCATTGCAGGGGCATGACTTTCAATAAAGTATGGATGGACAGGTTTACAAACTAGTGTCCCTCTATTACTCATGTCCCTCGCTGACCTTTTCATTTTTTTTTGGGTGAAGGTTGTCCTCGCATTGGTTGTTTCCAGACAGCCTTTGATGATGAACCCTTTGGTGGAGCCATAGAAAAAAGGTTGATAACAATCTGTATGTATACAAAATGCATGCAAGATAGTTACATTATTTTTCTGACAATATGGACCCTAAAACAAGCATAGATTTACATAAGCAGGTGAATGTTGAATAAGAAATTTATAGATAAAACGAGCTCACTACAAGGCTGCCCTCTTTGCAACCATCCAGAAATAGTAAATGCAAAAAAAAACCATAAAACAACTACCCGGGGTTGGGACTAGCCTAACAATCCACCTGTCTTAATGTCAATATCATTTGTAGAACACAATAAATTAAAATTGTGAATCTTGAGTTTTCATTAAATATTCCCAAGAAATCAAATGGGGCACACAACTGAGTGAGAAAGGCCCTGGTTTGCCTAATGCATACTAACCAAAATTAAATTTAATATTCAGAAAAGGAGGAGGCTGCCAATTCCAGTACTTGGTAATAGAAGGAGGTTTAGACAAGCACCTTGTTTTCTAGTTTCTCAAAAGAAAAGAGAGAGGGATACCTTGAAACGCGTCTGGATGTAGACACCCAAAAGGAGCTAATTAACTGTGGTGGATATAAATCCAGATTGGACCCCATTGATACTGATATGTATTAGGTGATACATCTTGCCATTTGCCAATACATTAAACCATGGTTTTGACAAACCTACACATATCTAAGAACAAACATGTTCCTCTTACTGAAGTTAGGTTTCGTTACTTTTCTAAACTACTGCTGCTTCCTTTAAGTTTCACTCCTAATCATGATTCTATATGTCTGTTTCCTAATCTAATACCATCTTTTAATTTCAGTTTTTACTTTTCCCCCATAGTTGAAGCATCAATAACCATCAAAGACTTTTAATGTAGTATTATCACATTACTTGTTGAGACAAACCTGTTGATCAGTCTTTGCTTGACATCCATAATTGCAAATTTTGAATATACAAAATTAGATCCATGTTTGTTATAGAACATAGATTATTACATGAACATACAAGCAGGGTACCAACCCCCCCTCCAAACAAATCCAGAGAGAGAATGAGTGGAGTTATAGGTTGACAATGAAGCTTGAAAGATAGAGAGATAAGCTCTTTTAACCAATAGATGAATAGGAGTAAAAGAAGAAAAATTATGCATAGTCTAGGAAAATTTTGGTGATAGTGGGGGTAGTTTGGGGCACAATATCCATTTTAGCTTTGCTTGGGGGTGGTTGCTAGTGTAAGTGAATCACTCCTCTAATTCGAAATGTAATGCGCATCAAGAGAGTTTTCTATTTGATTTCAAAAGATTGTAAGAATTTGAAATCCAGATTTCAAAATATAATGTCGCTCCTCAAGTAATTTGAATCTTTTAATAGATTTTCTATTGTATAATGACCAATTTTGAGATGAACAACTTCTTGTGCCCTCTCATTTAATTGTGATTTACTTTGTATTTCAGTTCCGTGGCTTAAAGGTCGTTTAACTTCAAAATTTCAGACCTGCTTTGGTGGACGATATTGCAAGTGTTCACGCAATAGCTTATGTAGCAGGCCTAGAGAAGGTAGCCTTATATTACCTGTTCTAGTTAAAAATATCAAATTTTTAAGTACCTTTCTTATACATGTGCATGCCAAAAATAACATTGATTGAACAATAATAGTCACTCAATCCATACTCACATTTCTAACCAACAAAAAATATCACATTTATATGAGATGTAGCTGTTAATCTCTAATCGAATTGATATTTAACGGTCAATGAGAGCAACATGTAATCTAACTATGGTTTTAAAAAATATAAATCTTATAAAAAGTTATAGTGAGAAACCAGCCCAATTAATACAAAATTAGTACTAGAAAGAACTAAAAAAAAAAATCCCAAATGAGATTCACTGGGGATTTTCATCAAACAGGTGGCATGCATCTTAAATACAGACTATCAAGTATCAAAGATTCAAATAGCTCCAACATTGCAAAATACATTTTGAGTAATAAATACAGACTATCAAAGTAATTTTGAGCCCTAAAATTACTTCTAACTTGTATTGCGGCAAGCAGAAGCCGAGTCTCCATTATAGAGTATCACTAACACAAATGTTATATCGATATGTTTCTTCCCCTCAAAGAGAACTATCTCATAAAAAAGCCTTAATAGCTTAGCATGATTGTTTACATAAATCAAACCAGAAAGATCAAAACTTGAAGGAAGAGCAAGCTTGACGCCGGAAGGAGGTCGCCGGAAGAATCAACTTGATCGGACATGGAGATCCCCAGTGGAGAAGAGTCGTCCCTATCTCAGTCTTGAATGGCAATGCTAAGCTTCTCAGGTGAGGTTTTTTGCATTTGGGGTTCTCCATTTACCGGTGAGAGATGGCTAATCCACGCGGGTCATTGCGGGTCATTGAGGGCTGATTCACACGGGTCGACTCTTTTTACGGGCCATTTAAGTGATCTCCATCTTGGCCATTGCTCTTCAATCAGACTACTCTTCTCGTTTCTAACAACTATCCTCGTTGGAACGAGACAGAATCTGTGCATTGGGATCTTTGGCCGTTTAACCAAGAATTGAGATTTTAATAAGGTCGTTCGAACAGGGTTTCAAGCTATTCGAACAGTAAACTGGGATAATTGAAGGTAAATATGTTTATTTCTCACTAAAATAAATTTTGCTATCTTGAAATCTTGCATGGATAGTAAAATCAAATGCTTAATACTCAAATTATGTTAAAATAGCAGCAAAATTTTAGGAATTTAGATATGGATATTTAGAAAGTGTTTTGGCAAACACAAAATATGGAAGAAGTCCATATTTTAGTATTTTTCAAATTCAAACATTTTAAATAAAGGCAAAACTTTTTTTTAAAATAAATAACTGAATCATTTTTATTACTATATTTAATCTGGGACCTTTTGGTATAAGCCACTCCTATTAAGAGCTTTTAAGTAGGAAAAACTTACAGACAGTAGGAAAAACTCAACAAGCAATTATTTTTTCCAATAATTAAAATTTTGAATAAGATATATCTGTGTGTGTGTGTGTGTGTTTTTATATATCTATATATATCTATATGTATATATATATATACATATAGATATATATATATATATACATATAGATATATATAG
>JAESVK010000316.1:525452-641412 GCA_017140935.1 Hamamelis virginiana | reverse complement strand
CTATATATATCTATATGTATATATATATATATATCTATATGTATATATATATATACATATAGATATATATAGATATATAAAAACACACACACACACACATATATATATACACACACATCCACACACACACACACACACACACACATCCACACACACACACACACACACACATATATTTATATATGTGTGTGTGTGTGTGTGTGTGTGTGTGTGTGTGTATACACACATATATATACTAGCATTGCACCACGTACGTTGCACGTGATAATAGTTATAGAAAAAAAAATATCGATATTAAGCTATAGGATAAGCAATACAACTGAGATCAAATATTAAAAAAATATTTAAATATTATCATTTAATTTTTTTGAAGATACCCAAATTATATTAAAATAACATTTTAAATCAATAATATAAACTCAATAGGTTAAAAAAATTATTACAAATTAAAATGAAAATTTTATTATATTGCATTTATTTTTTTTGAAAAATAAGAAATAAAATGTGAATCATACAATATTTAATTATTTGCTAAATTGAATTCGATCTATATATGAATTAGCTAGTATTTATTAAAAAAAAATAATTAAGTTAAGAAAATTGGAAGAGTTGTATGAGTATCTTAGTTCGAAAATGATTCTACACAATGAAAAAGATTTGATAAATAATGGTTAATGTAGTAAAATTATTTAGAATATGAAACTAATTAAAAATGATGACTTTTAAGATCATAGAAGATAAAGAGATTCTGAGTAGTAAAGATTGTAGGAGGATAGAAGTGTCATTAGTATTTAATATGAGGGTATTTTAGTGAATAAAAAGTTTTTCCAACATTTAGACTTTTATAAGTAGTATGTGTGTGTGTGTGTGTGTGCGTGTGTGTGTGTATCCAACAATGATCTAATAAGGACTGGACTGGTCCTTGTGATAAAGTCCCTAATATCTCATCGTCCAAGCCAATCAAGAGAGATAAGGGTGGTTTAAAAAAAATTAGAAAAAGCTGCTAACGGACCAACACTCTGCAAAGCGAAAATTTTTTGTTTCCCCCTTTTTCTTCTCTTTCCCCCACATTATCTATCTCTCTCTAACCCAAAATCAAACCCAATCAGACGAAGTAAAGCCCCCCTCACCAGCCCCCTTACAGGCGAAGAGCTCCATTTCTGGCATCTCCATCACCGGCCTCCCCCTCACCGAACATTCCCCTCTTTCTCTCTCCCTTAATCTCTCTCCGACGGCCTCCATCTCCGGTGACACTGAAGCAAACTACGGCGACGGCTATGAGTTGAGTTTTTTTTTCCCACTCTCTTTCTATCTCTCACTCACTCTCTCTTTCTCAAACTCTCAATCTCCATTTCAATGCATCCTAGGTGTTGTGCTTTCTTCGGCATTCACCTCCTCTTCGCCGGCGACGACGGTATACTCCGGCGGCGATATAAGGGTATGTTTGATTGTTTCATATAGTTTGTACCATTTCATGATATTTAATATATGATTTTGTAGACAAATCCCTTACCATAAATGAGTAAATTAATCGAGAAAATGATAATTATCATCATAAATGATTGTAAGATTAATTAATTTGAAATAAGTGAATTTATATGTGATGCTACGTAACATAAGAGAAGTATATATGCCCTAAAGTCTGTCACTATGATCACAACTTGGTCTGAATGTGACCCAACAGGGACTAACCTTAGAGCCTGAGAACGATCATTACCCAAAAGCTTTATAGTGAATAGACTAATTTTTAGACTGATTTTCATTTAATTCATTAATGATCTTGATTAAAAGTCATATAATAATATATTTGGGTATAATATAAGATGTATATTTAATTCAAATTCAAACTTTCTTTAGCACATAAACAACTGGATTGAACTTGATTATGGTCCATATATTTACTAAAAATGAATTTGGCTTTGGACCTACATGTATATTGGTTTGTGTTATTTAAAACAAATTATGGACCAGATATCCATACAATTTTTTTTGTTCATTATTTTAATAAAAAAATCCAAATCTAGTCTTGTACATGACTATCGGTAAGTGTAATTATCCTAATCAAGTATTTTTGAGAACTCTATTCCATGAGATTAACTTAAAACATTTTTTTCCTCTTGGCATAGTCAGTAATAACAATTGTACATACAATATGCTCATAAGGAGTCTCGAAACGGAGACTAGTTACCCAAAATTCCATCCCAATTAGTACTCTATTCCATAAGATTTAGTTTCATATAGAATGTCATATGAACTTAGTGTCAATTTGAATTCATAGGATGGAAGGTGACAGTAGCAATGGGAGTCATATATCCCAGAAGTTGAGAGTTGCATCCCACTAGCTAAAATTTCCAACCCAAAAGTGGCGAGTGTCATCCCAGAAAGTGCGTCTAGTGGTCAAAATATTGTGAATTACGTCCCTGAAGTTGCAGACATAAATAAACCTAAGTTGGGGCAGGAATTTGGTAGTCTAGATGATGCATATGATTTTTACAATGCATATGCGAAAGAAGCTAGATTCAGTACACGACTTGAATCATCTAAGAAAAGAAAGAGGACTAATAAAATTTGGTGGAAACAATTTGTTTGTAACAAAAAGGGCCACAGCATTGTGAAAGGGACAATAAAGAATAGAGGTATATGTAGGGTGGGTTGTAAAGCTAGAATAAGTTTTTCTAAGCGGGTATCTTCCACAAAATGGGTAGCATGTGCCTTTATAGAGGAACACAACCATGAGTTAACATCACCTAGAAAGGTCCATCTACTCAACTCACACCGTAAGGTCACTGCTGCAAAAAGGAACTTAGCCAGGTAATTATTAGAGGCAAATGTCTCTACCCATCAACAACTAAGAATGATGGAGATTCAATTTGGTGGAATTGAAAATGTAAGTTTCACGGAGAGAGATTTGAGAAATGATGAGAGAGATTTAAGAGAAGAAAAAAAAGATATTGATGTGGAAACTTTGTTTGAATATTTTAGTTCATAGCAATACGGGGACCCGAGGTTCTACTTTCAATTTGAGAAAAATGATGATGATAGGTTGATCCGTTGTTTTTTTGCTGACTCAATTTCACAAAGAGCATATACTTATTTTGGTGACGTAGTTGGATTTGATACTACGTACCAAACCAATAAGTATGGTATTATTTTTGCTCCTTTTGTTGGTGTTAATCATCATCCTCAATCAATAATATTTGGGTGTGGGTTTCTTAGTGATGAGACCACGAAGTATTTTATTTGGTTGTTCGATCAATAGCTTATGGCCATGGTATGCAATCCTCCCTAAATCTGAAAGAATATGAGTATCAAGGATTCGCAGCGGAAGGAATACAATAAAAATTTATAAAAATGAATCCTTAAACCTCAATCGCATCTCAAGCTTCAAAGTGTATGAAGCCTCCAAAGTATCCACACGAACCCAAGATTCCATAAGCTCCTTGCACTTGTTCAACTCTTGAATCAATGCAAGATGGAGAGGGAGAGAGAGAGCAATTCGTCCATGGGAGAAAGGCACACTAGGGCCGGCCTCCTCTAGGGAATAATAAAAAGCCACTCTTCCTTTTTAGGGTTAGGATGTTCTAGTGCTAGCATGCACCCTCACCTTATGTATTTATAGATAAATACTAGGGTTTCTAATATTTGCAACTTAGTCCTCCTTAATTAACCTTTAATTAAAGAGCCCAAGTAAGTTACATAAAATTAGAAACTAACCCCTCTCCTAACTTAAAGAACTCACTTGTGTCCTTATGTGTGTGACCCTTTGGGTTCATCCCAACCTAGCAGTGGACAGGGACATCTCTATGTCTCCTAAAATAGAAAGTTTCTATTTTTTGGTTCAATTGGAATAATTCCAATTATGCCCTCATTGATAACACTTTATCAATAGGCCTACACTGGTCATGAGTGACATCTAGCAACATATCATGACGTACCCTAGGTGTGGGTGAATAGCGGAACCATATGAACCCTTCATGTTACTTAATCCCTCATCCCCTAATGTCACTGTTAAGATATTCAGGCATGGTTATTAAGTCAAACCATATCTTAACAACTTGTTATGTGTTCTACAAAATATAATTCTCAATAAGATAAACTCATGAAACACTTTTCACAGTTTACCTTTCACCATGGCCATGGATTTCACACTGAGAATTATCTTTGTGAACGAACCTTGACATTCTCTCTCATCAAAGATGAAAGTGATGATTCCTTCTTGCGCACTCATTTACCTTCATACATAACCCTACTAGAGCCAATGAGTACCGATTACACCCTTGTGGTTAAGGATGTACGAGATACTATCAAACTCAAGTGACCTATGCATAAGATAACTATGGTGCCTCAGGTCTAAGGATTACCAAATTAATGGTCGTAACAAAAGAATATTCTTTTGACTAATCTCCATAAGAACATTCTAGCAGATCATGTTCAGTGTACATATTCTCTAATATGCACCCACAGATTAACTATAGTGTCACTACACCGATAGGAAAGACTACCTATCCTCCCATTGGAGCCAGTTTAAATCTGTGCTACTCTTAACGGTTTATTAAATATCCACTTTAATAAACCTATGAGTAGGAACTCGTTTAGAATAAATGTGTACTAGAAATATGAGTCTCCATATCTCAACAACTTTGAGATACATATTTCTTCTATCATTTATTCATGGACCTTATCATATATATATATAAATACATACGATAAGTTATACCTTCAAATACATATAATATGAAATTGATATGCCCTTTAGGATTGGTTTTAGGGCATACCTCTAACAAAATCATTATCACTAACCAGACCCTACCATGACAAGTGCAATTGCTCAAAAAATGCCTCAAACTTTCCACCACTATTATATTTGGCATATAATGAACAAGTTTTCTAAAAAATTAGGCCCTGCCAATCATCATGCTTACTATAAGCATTTCCAGACAAGTGTGTATGGCTCTGAAACACCTGAAGAGTTTGAAAGTAGTTGGAATGATGCATTAGATGTGAGTAACTTGGGGAATAATAAATGGTTGAACACTATGTTCAATTTGCGTCATAAATGGGTTCCTGCCTATATTAATCACATCTTTTCAGCTGGGATGTCGAGTTCTCAAAGGGCTAAAAGTGTGCACAATTTCTGAAAGAAGTTTATGTTTAGAAAAAAAAAATACCCTTATGGACTTTGTAATACAGTTCAATAGATGCCTCATGCACCAACGACATAATGAGCTTCAAGCTGACCATGGTGATATTAATGAGAAAACACCAATGAGAGCACGAATGATGATGGAGGAACAAATGATTGATGTGTACACCAAAAAAATATTTTTGTCTTTCCAGAAAGAGTTGCTAGAAAGTAATCGGTACATTGTCACTACCATTGCAGGAGTTGCGGATGGTAGCCACTGTGAGTACATTGTTGAGCATGGCTTGGGGGCTAATTTTTGTAGGATGCATCAAATTGTGTATGATGAGTCTTCTGACTTTGCAAGATGTAGTTGTCAATTTTTTGAGTTTGAGGGCATTCCATGTAGACGCATCCTAGCCTTTTTGAGATTTAAACAGAAGTTGTTGCTCCCAAATCAGTATATTCTACCGCGATGGACTACATGTTTGAAAGCTAAAATGAAATTACGACTCGGTTGTTCAATTGTGGGTGGAGGCAGTAGTAATTCAACGATGATGAGGCATGCAAAACTATTTGGGGCATATATAAAGTTAGTTGACATAGCATCTATTTCGGATGGAGGGGTTGCCATTGCTTTGGAAGCTTTCAAAGCGGCTACTCAAAAAATCAATGCGCTTAGCCAATTGTCTAGTAACGCTCCACATGACACATCAAGTACAGTGAATTTAGAGAATCGACGCATCAATGACCCACCACTAGTGCGGGCAAAAGGGTGTGGACGCCGATTAAAGTCGTCAAAGGAGAAGGCAATGGGTAAAGGTAAAGGTAGACTGTGTCGTTACTGTAACAAACGTGGAGAGTCACATGATTCGAGGAATTGTCCTATGAAAAATCAGCTTTTGTAAGTTCGCTTTAAATTTATGTATATGTAATTTTTCTTTGTAAATGATGATTTTTCTTCAACATCATTATGAGTTGAAATAAAGATTATAGTTAGAGGTTTTTTTTTTTTTTTTTCCTTCAATAAGAAGGCTAATGAGAATCATGAGTATTATAGTGGCGAATATAGTTCAGATAACACACCACTAACAGGTATGTTTATGTGCAATGCTTTACTAATGGAAAAATAAAAATAAAGACAATGTTAATTTCATGTGGGGTTTTTTTTTTTTTGGTTTATAGGTACTGATGTGAACTCCCATTTTGATGAAGAGTTATGAATAATCAACATTACAAATGAAGCAGCAAATGTGCCCCTATGGACTAAATGGAGTGAATTTTTTTTTTTTTTTTCATTTGGATAGTTAAATGTGCCATATAGAATAAGGCAACTACTATGATTTGGCATTGCATGTTTAAAATTATTATGTGCCTGAACATGTTTAATTTGATGTCGGTTACCAAACTTTGGGGAAGTGCGAACAATTTTTTATGTTGAATTTGATGTTGGTTGCCTTGGTTGAACTTTGGCATTTTTGTTCGACAGGTTGATGGTTTGGCAATTTTTCTTCAATAAGTTGATAGTTTGGCAATTTTTTATTTATTATCTATCTATATATATATATATATATATATTGTAAATCGTTGATGGGCTGGCATTTTTCTTCAACAGGATGATGGTTTGGCATTTATTTAGGCCATGGTTGAACTTTGGCATTTTTCTTCAACAGGTTGATGGTTTGGCATTTTAGTTCAACAGGTTGATGATTTGACAATTTTTTTTTTTTTTTTGTAAATGGTTTATGGGTTGCCATTTTTTTGTGAATGGTTGAACTTTGGCATTTTTCTTCAACAAGTTGATGGTTTGGCATTTATTTAGGCCATGGTTGAACTTTGGCATTTTAGTTCAACAGGTTGATGGTTTGGCATTTTTTTTTTTTTTTTTTTTTTTTTTTTTTAAATGGTTTATGGGTTGCCATTTTTTGTGAATAGTTGAACTTTGGCATTTTTCTTCAACAGGTTAATGGTTTGTCATTTTTTTTGTAAATGGTTGTTCAACAAGTACATGGGTTGGCATTTTTGTAATTGGTTGAATCTGTGTATTGTGCAAAAATTGGATGGGTTGCACACTATGGAGTCACCTTGTGAACTAGGAATGAAACCAACTCAAATTCACATTGATAAAAAATATGGAGCCAGGAATGAATATGGACCATCAATTGATGTTTGAGACCATCAAATGATGTAAAATGAAGAAGATTGATTTGTTACCACTTGTGAATGAGCACTACACTAATGCCATTAGTTGATAATGTGGATACAAAAAAGACCTCAATCACAAAATATCTCATACAAGACAATAGGCACACTAAGCTAATGTCATTACAATAACATTCTTCATTTCAAATACAAGTACTTACTCCTTCTAAGTGAACTGGAAAAAAAAAGTAATGCAATCATTACAATTGAAATCGATGCAACATTACAAATAGTTTTATGTTTTCCACTCTTCTGTATAAGTTGGAATTTCAACAATTGCTCTTGCAATTCCACATTCTTTTGTTGTAACATTATATTTTCTTGTTTCCATGCAAGATTCTTTTCCAGTAGTTTCATGCCAAACTGTCTCCCACGTGCACAAGGCGATGGGTCATACCAATTGAAGTACCTGCATGAATTATTTGACTGTAATGGAATAAGTCAATTATGGTAATATACACCACATGGTATTATTTCAATATATTATATATTAAAAAATAATTACCTTATAATTCATGCATCCAAAAAATCATTTTCCAGGATTTGAGACTGTTAGCGATGTTCTAAGTGGTGCTCGTATGCCACAGTGGCAATAACGAATCTCGTATTTGATGGTGATGAACTTTGGGTGGTTTAACTTGATGGCATTTTTTGTTTGGCTTTCAACACCCAAACCCACTGCTGATAAAACTGTTGCACATCAGCAATTTTGTTGAAAGGAAACTACTCTATACTTTATCAAAAAAGCAACAATCGCACAACACCTTAAACGCAACTAAAATGAATTCACGATTCATCTTATATATAAAAAAAAAATTGTTTGGATATCTGGTCCATAATTTGTTTTAAATAACACAAACCAATATACATGTAGGTCCAAAACCAAATTCATTTTTAGTGGATATCTAGACCATAATCAAGTTCAATCCATTTGTTTATGTGCTAAAGAAAGTTTGAATTTGAATTAAATATACATCTTATATTATACCCAAATATATTATTTATATGACTTTTAATTAAGATCATTAATGAATTAAATGAAAATCAGTCTAAAAATTAGTCTATTCACTTTTGGGTAATAATCGTTCTCAGGCTCTAAGGTTAGTCCCTGTTGGGTCATATTCAGACCAAGTTGTGATCATAGTGACAGACTTTAGGGCATATGTACTTCTCCTATGCTATGTAGCATCACATATAAATGCCCTTATTTCAAATTAATTTATCTTACAATAATTTATGATGATAATTATCCTTTTCTCGATTAATTTACTCATTTATGGTAAGGAATTTGTCTACAAAATCATATGCTAAATATAATGAAATAGTATAAACTATATGAAACAATCAAACATACCCTTATATCGCCGCCGGAGTACACCGTCGTCGCCAGCGAAGAGGAGGTGAATGCCGAAGAAAGCACAGCACCTAGGATGCAATGAAACAGAGATTGAAAGTTTGAGAGAGAGAGAGAGCTAGAAAAAGAAAGTGAGTGAAAGATAGAAAGAGAGTGGGGAAAAAAAAACTCAACTCACCGCCGTCGCCGGAGTTTGCTTCAGTGTCGCCAGAGATAGAGGCCGTCGGAGAGATTAGGGGAGAAAGAAAGAGGGGAATGTTCGGTAAGGGGGAGGCCGGTGATGGAGATGCCAGAAATGGAGGTCTTCGTCGGCGAGGGGGGCTGGTGTGGGGGGCTTCACTTCGTCTGATTGGGTTTGATTTTGGGTTAGAAAGAGAGAGAGATAATGTGGGGGAGAGAGAAAAAAAAAATGGAAACAAAAAATTTTCGTTGGGCAGAGTGTTGGTCCTTTAACAGCTTTTTTCTAATATTTTTTTTAAACCACCCTTATCTCTCTTGATTGGCTTGGACGGTGAGTATTAGGGAATCCAATCCTTATTGGATCATTGTTGTGTGTGTGTGTGTGTGTGTGTGTGTATGGTGTACATATACATGTATATATATGTCACAAATTCAATCATCTCTTAATGAAGCTTTTTCCCAATTTGTATAATGGTTACATTCCCTTTATACCTTATTTTGACACCTATGTTTACACCTTATTTTCAAAACATTACCTATGATAAATATTTTGAAGAATGGACTGATGAATTCGATACATTTCTTATACATGTCATGTATGCCAAAAATCGTAGTGATCCAACATATAAGTTTTTTTAAAAAATATCACTATAAAAAAAACTGTGATGTTTTAAATTAATAAAAAATATAATAGTTTTTCCTAATGATGTTTTCAAAAACTAATTGTTGGATCACTCTTTTTTTTTTTTCTTTTTTTTTTTTGCACACATGACTGACATAAGAAAAGTATCGAATCTAACAGTTGGTTTTTCAAAATATTCGACCTACAATGGTATTTTGAAAATGATGTGGAAAAATAGGTGTCAATCTAACTTTGTTGAATGATTTTGATGATAACTAACATTGTCTTGTGTTTCTAATGGTTATTTTAGTGTAAACTTGCAAGATAGGAACCAAGTCATCAATGAGGCAAATTAAGGAAATTCAAGCTCAAGCACTATTTGTAGTGGTGTTAAAATGGACGGGCCACCCATTTGTCCCGCTAATCGATCCGATAAGCTAACGAATCAGGCCTAATCCAATCCGATAACTAATGGACTGGGCTGATCTGATCCATAGGAAATGGACTGAACTGGACTAAGGGTTTTTGTCCAATGGCCAGCTCGATCCGAGTCCGATAAGTGGTCCGAACTGATCCGCTAGCCCGATCTAATCCGATCTGCCCATTGGCCCATCCAATAGCCCATTTGATCCGATCCGTTTGGCCTAGCCTAATCCGTTAAGCCCAACTCATTTTGATAAAATTAATAAAATTGCATGGTGTGGGATTTGATCCCCATACCTCTTTAAGATAAAAGTTTTATGTAACAATTCTTACCACAAGGCTAAGTATTAGCTTGTGGTAATACTTAGCACATGGTGTGGGATTTGATCCCCATACCTCTTTAAGATAGAAGTCACAAATTTTGTTTTCAGATAATTGGCCTAAAGTCCTATTTCATACTTTGTTATTTGATAAAGGCCTCTCTTACTTATTTTATTTTAAAAAGTCCTAATTTGAATTTTTTTACTGCCTAAGGTCATTTTTTAAAAAATATATTTTTTAAAATGCCTAAATTACCATTTTCTGAGCTAATTAGGAGTTTTTACAGTTATATAAACGATACATTCAAATTAGAAGGTTGAACTTTGTCCGCGTTGTTGAATTTTTGCAGAAGCTATTATTTTTGTGATTTGGAAACCCTAGATTGCTGTTGGATTTCGACATTATGGAACTTTGCGCGTGTATCTGGATTGTTGTTGAATTTCGACATTACTGTTGTTCTGCTTTTCTTCGTCTTAATATTTTCTTGATGTGATTGGAGTGTTGATGCATTCTTGTATTCTGAATCAGGTTAGGTTTCTGTTTTGTTATCTTTGTTTTACTTTGCACTTCTTGTTGATGAATTCATTACGGATGTGCTTGATTTACGATTTTGAATTTGCACGATTGAAACTGGTGTTGAGTTTTTGCGATTGAATATTACAGATGTGCGGTTTGTTTCTGATTCACTACCTGAATTTATCAATATTCTTATTCTTCCCCTAAATCTTGTTCCTGTTTTAAGTAAAAGAATGATTGATTTTATTCATAAGAAAAATAATAAATTTGGTTTAATTTCCAGATTTTTAAAAGAAATATATATTGCGAGAAAAAATTTGAATTCCTGTAAATATTTGCAAGAATCATTTTTTATGGTTGTCTAATTTATCCAAACTGCTGTAATCCTTGAACTCATATAAGTTTGAGTTTTCGTATCTCAGCTAAACTGGAGTTTAGCTTACTATATTGTTAAAGTCATACATTGTCAGTGTAGTGAATCTGACACTAACTGTTGAAACATTAAAAAGTGGATGGTGACTTCATTGATGCTAGTTTTGCAAAATATACGGATTGCTAGTGACTACACTGCTTTAAATTTTGAACTTCTATAAATTTGATTTTTCATATCTCAGTTGAACTAGAGTTTAGCTTACTACATTGTCAGAGTCACTACACTCTGTGTAGTGACTTCATTGATGCTAGTTTTGCAAAATATATGTATTGGATTTATGTTAGTTTTATTAAATCCTATGTGAATTTTTGTCTGGATTATGAGTTTAAATTTTTATCTTTTTGGATTTTGCAGCATATTGGAAGATATGGTGCATTCTGTTAATCTTTTATGCAAGTATAATGAGCTCTCATGCTTTGTGAGGTTGGGTTATAGTATTTGTTTTTAGGAGGTTGTTGATTCATTGTGTAGAAAGTGGAGGGCTTTGAAGCATGATTCATTTTTTATTACTTGTTCTTTACCAGGACATGCCAAGTGTGTTGTTTATTGTGATGTTGACTTGGTTAATGTTGTTTCATTAGCATATGATTGTGGGGAGTATTTTGTTGATGCTATTGTTTGTGAAAGAGATGTGGACAGTGGTGATTACGAAGATGAAGATAACTTACGTATGCAATTGGTGTTGGAGTTTGATGATGAGTTAGATGTTTTTTCGTCATATTGTTCTCACAAGCCGAAGAAGTTGTTGTCTGAGGCTTGGGCGCATAGAATTGGGAATGTGGGTTAATGTTTTGAGGGTGGGGCTTTAGAATTTTGAAATGTTCTGTCTAAGTTTTCAATAGAGCTTGGGTTTGAGTATTCGTATTTAAAGAATGACTTGAAGATGGTAACAATTGTTTGCAAATACAATAAGGTAAATTGGTGTACTTGGCGTGTGCTAGCTCGGTTTAATCTTATAAATGAATATTTCTATTTTAAAGTTAGATAACATTCACACTTGTGGGGCTACTGTTCAGACATCAAAGAATTCACGTATGAGTTCAAATTTGGTGGCAAGTAAAATTGTTGATACGATTCGTGATAATAATGGAACTCGTCCTATCCATATTCTGCGTATGTTCAAGTCAAAGTATAGGCAAGATATAACCTCTAATCACGCTTGGTTAGAAGTTGAAAAGGCAAGGATTCAGCTATTTGGGGACTATGCTCTTTCGTTTGACCAATTAAGGTGGTATGTTAGTGAAGTGGAGAGAACAAATCCGGGCAGTAGGCTTATTCTAGATTTTGACCATTTTACTGGTCGATTTAAGAGGTTGTTTGTTGCCTTTCATGCATTCATTGAGGGATTCAATCATTGCCGGGCTATATTATTTCTAGATGGTACATTCTTGAAAGGTAGGTTTAAGAGGAATCTTTTTGGTGCAACTGGTAAAGATGGTGATCAAGGTTAGTACTTGATTTTTTTTATTTTTTTTTGGATTTTTGTTTATAAATATATTTTTTGTTTTTGTAGTAGTTTTTAGTTGTTTAAATGTGAAGTTTGTAGGCAATGTAATTGGGGTTCACTACATGTATAGAATAGTTCACTATAGTAGCAGAGAACTTTTATATACTGGCAGTAGTAGTTCCTCATTTTTATTATTAAGTAGTTAATTTTTTTTTTCTTTCTTTATAGGTTTGTATTCTTTTGCCTTTGTAGTAGTGGACTCAGAAAATTATGAAAATTAGGTTTGGTTCCTTGAACAATTGCGTGGATTGGTTTCTAGAAATCGAATGCTAACTTTTATTTCAGATCGGAATATAGGGCTTGTGTAAGCTGTAAGGGATGTTTTTCGTGATTGCTATCATGCATACTGCCTTCACCATCTAAAAAGAAATTTGAGGTCTAAAATTGAAGGTAAGTATAATGGTATTCATGAGAGTTTGGTTAATAAATTTGGAGCATGTGCATATGTTCCAACGATAGATTTATTTGAGAAAAAAATTGAGTCTTTGAAGAAAGAAAGTGGTGAGAAGGTGGAGAAATTTTCGGAGGACCTTCCCATTGAGAATTGGAGCAATGCCTATTTTAGGGGAAAACGTTATGGTGAGATGTGGTCGAATGTTGCCGACTTTTTTAATTCTTGGGTTAAGGATGCTAGGTTTTTGCCTGTGATAAAGATGGTGGATACAATAAAATTGATGTGAATGAACCAAATGGAGAAATGGAGAGGCAAAGCCTTGAAGTGGAATAGTGAGATTTCTCCAAAAATGGATAAAAGGTTAGTTGCATCTTTTGATGCCAGTAAGAGTTGGTAAGATGCTCAACAGATTATATTTTTGAGGTGTTGGCAGACCCATCTTGTACAGTTGATTTACGGATGAAATGGTGCTCATGTTATCAATGGCAGCTGAAAGGCTTTCCATGTTTGCATGATGTAGCGACGATAAAGAAGAGTGGCAGGGACCTAAATGATTTTGTTGAAGTGTTTTTCTATGTATCAACTATATTGAGGCTTATGCGAGGCCTATATACCCAATACGTACTGTTGAAATGCCGGATTCAAGAAACCAGCATCCGTTTATTCTTCTGCCATTTTCGAAGAAACAACCGGAGAGGCCAAGGAAGAAGAGGATCCCATCTAAAGGTGAAAAGATAAAGTGTGGTAGGTGTGGCTGCTTTGGGAACCATAATAGAATAACATGTAACGAGCCACTTATTAATTGATTAGCAATTTTTTGTAGTTTTTGTAATTTTTTCTATTGGACATATATATTGTAAGAATTGATTATATTTTTTTGGGGGAGATATGGTGAAATAATTAGTTCTTGAATTTTTTTTATTTTTTTATTTTTAGTTTTTATGTGTTTGTTTGTAGTATTGGTTTTTAGTAAACTGTCAGTGTAGTGAACAGCATGGTTCACTACACTGACATTAAACTGTTAGTAAACTATATTTTGTTATGGTATCTCACATTTGCAGAAATGTTAGTAAACTGTTTTTGTTATGGTTCACATTTGCATAAATGTTAAGTTGTAAAATGTAGTGGGATTTGGCATTCTTTACACTGATAGTTTACTAAAAACCCAATAGCATTTGCAGAAATGTTAAGTTGCTAAGTTTGCGAGCCGAGCGGCTCGCAAACTATCTGTGTAGTGAACTGCTTTTGCGAGCTAGTTTGGGTAGTGAACAACATTTTTTGCCAAATAGCATGGTTCACTACACTAACACTAAACTATCGGTGTAGCGAACTGCATTTGTTTTGGGAACTAAATTTAACCTATATTGACATATGGGATGCCTCATCAAATAAAACCCAACCACAACACAAAAATTAAAATGAAATTTTCATAAAGGTATTAAAATGAGATTTGTCACTATACAAAATGGAAATGAAAGTTGTTCATATGGAGTTCAAAAATTCGAAACTAGTTAAATGAATATTGTTCACTTCATCAAAAAATTTCATTGTTCATAAGTTTTGGTAATTTCAGCTTCAGCTTTGTACACTTCTTTGTCCCAAGTTCTGCCTTTTGTCGTGTAGAAATGCACAAATCAGTTTTGACCTAAACTCTCTTATATACTCATTTAGAAGTGTTAGCTTTATGTTTGCTTGGTTTGCCAATTGCCTCATGAGATAAAAAACATAAACTCCACAATCAACACTGCAAGAGAAATTTTGTGTTGAGGTCAGTTCATTTCAATTTAGGAAGTTAATATATTTGAATATATGTAAACTGTTACCTAGATGAATCTTGTTGTGGGCATTCAGCGAAAGATTGCAATAGACCATCAAGATTATTCTCTTTGAAAACACTAAGTTTGACATGCTAGTTCATAAAGTTTTGAATATATTTGACCTGTAAATAGTAGAGTAATTAAGTGACGAAATCAGTAGCTAGCTAGAAAGATACTTTTATTAACAAGTTTATATGTCTAATTGAGTATATAAGTCTTACAAGTTTTTTGGCATCCTCAAAGTACTGGTCCTTGCTTTTTGATGTCCGTGGTTTCAAGGAGTTGTAGTGCATCCACTGTCCATGACGCTTGTTAAATACAAGCAAGGTTCAGTGATTCATTATGTATCTCCTGCCACTGGTGTTTAAGGGAAGTGCAACAAGGTGGTTTTTCTTTCCCCAGCAAGTATTTGTTGATGTGGTCCTCCAGCTAGAAATTGTTTTTATCTTTGATGTATGTCTGTTAAGAAGCAACAAGGGTCATGTATATGAGTATTATATAATTTGATTGTTAGTTGCAGTATATGAGTATTATATTTAGTTAAGGAGTTATTACCCAACACAAGTTGGAAAAAAAGAAAGATCTATCAACTTTTTATTTTGTTTCTTTGATATATCGTTCCAATCGCTCACCATAGGCATCAATTACTTGTTGATAAAAATTTATAGTAAATTTATGTAGGTTTTGCAACAATAAACAATTAGTATTTGGAAGTAGTGAAAAAAATTTGAGGTAGTGAACTGATGTTAACATACATTGTTGGAAATTTGCCCTTCAATTAGGATGTCATATATGTCATCCATATAAACATGGCTATCTTTTTGGCCAGACCAAACTTGACCATTGTATGTCATTCATGTAAGTTTTGAGTTAGTATAATTGTTAAGTAAAAGAATCAAGAATGTTAGATGTATGCCCTAAAACCAATTGTTAGGTTGTATTTAGGGAACATTATATTTCATTATTTTCATTTATGAAATGACCTGTTATTTTTATCATGTTAATTGTATTTAATTACTGTTCATGATAAATAGATAAAGTCCTTGGATAGTATGATAGAGAGTTGTATCTCAAGAGTTGAGATGGAGAGACTTACAACTTTCAAGTACATCTATCCTAGACTTGTTCCTAATCATAAGTTTATATATTTGGTGATTATAATGAAAGGAATCGTTCGAAATACATGGAATCGCAGCGGAAGACAAAATAAAATTTTAATAAACATGATTCCATCATCGAATATCCTAACCATGATCGTACAAGCATAGGGACATATGATTTACAAAACAAGCATATATATTTATCAAACATAAATAATACTTACTTGATTAGCCTTTCGATTTGCGATTGTTGATCTCGAACTTCAAACGGATGAAGTCTCCAACAAAGTCCACACGAACACAAAACCGCTTGAATCCTTGAAGCTTCTCAACAATGGAAGAATCAAGCTTGAGAGAGGGAGAGAAACTTTTTCTCTAAAGTGAGGATGGAGGCTTAGTGCTAGCATGTCACAAGCTCTAGTATTTATAGAAAACCCCTAGGGTTTCTATTTAATACTTATTTCCAAAAGTAACTTAATTCCTTTTATATATTACTAATTTATATATAACTTAATTCCTTATATATATTTACAAATAATATATAAGGTTATTATTGGAATTAGTTTTAGGAAATTCCTTTCTCTCTTTAATTCAAGAGACTCTCTTATGTTCTTTATTTGTGTGTGACCCATTTGGTTTACCCCAACCTAACAGTGATTAGGGACATCTCCATGTCTCCTAAAATAGAAACTTTTTATTTAAAGGTTTAATTGAAACTATTCCAATTATGCCCTCATTGATAACACTTATCAATAGGCTTTCACTGGTCATGAGTGACGTCTAGCAATGTGTCATGACATGCCCTAGGTTTGGGTGAATAGTAGAACTATGTGAACCCTTCTTGTTACTTAATCCTTCATCCCCTAATGTCACAGTTAAGATATTTAGGGTATGGATATAAGTCAAAACCCTATCTTAACTTTTTTGTCATATGTTCTTCAAATTACAATCTCAATAAGATGAACCCTATGAAACCCTTTCATATTTCATCTATCACTCTGGCTAGAGATTTACATTGGGAGTTATATTTGAGAACTGACCCTGACATTCTCTCTCATAATACTGAGAGTGATAATTCCTTATTGACCACTCATATGCCTTCATGCAAGACCTATTAGAGCCAATGAGTGCCGACTACAACCTTAAGATCAAGGCTGTATAAAACACTATCAAACCCTAACAACTCAGACATAAGATATCCATGGTGTCTCAGGTCTTAGGATTACCAAATGGACGTAACATAAGAATATTCCTTTGACTTAATATCCATAGGAATATTCTAGTAGATCATGTTCAGTGTACATATTCTCTAATATGCACCCACAGATTAACATAAGTGTCATTACACTGATAGGAAAGACTACCTATCCTCCCATTAGAGTTAGTTTAAATCTGTGCTACTCTTGTCGGTTTAATAAATGTCCTCTTTAATAAACCTATGAGCAAGAACACTTTTAGATTAAATGTGTATGAGAAATATGAGTCTTCATATCTCAACAAACTTGAGATACATATTTCTCTTATCATTTATTCATGGACATTATCGTATATATGATTGAATATATAGACGATAAGTAGTACCTTCTTATCCTAATATGACATAGATATGCACTTTAGGATAGGTTTTAGGGCATACCTCTAACATATAAACCGTTAAGAGTAGCACGGGTTGTACTAGCTCCAATAAGAGGATGGTAAGTCTCATGCCATTTGTGTAGTGACACTATAGTAAACCTATGGGTGCTTGTTCAGAACAAATACACTGAACGTGACCATTATGATTATAGCTTATGGAGTTTTATTTGCATGTCAAAAGCTACTTATGTGTTTAGTCACACTTGTAATCCTTAGACCTAAGACACCAGAGTCATCTTATACATGGGTTGTTAGAGTTTGATAGTATCTCGTACATTTTTAACAATCAGGATGTAATCGGTACTCATTGGCTCTAATGAGTTATGTATGAAGATAGATGAGTGTACAATAGGGAATCACCACTCTTAATATGAAAGGGAGAATGTCAATGTTAAGTCACAAATATACTATCTCAATGAAGTCCTTGGCCAAAGCAGTAGGAAACTAAGAAAAGAGTTTTCAAGAGTTTACTTAATTGAGATTATATTTTTGAGAATTAGTAACACAGGATTAAGTTAGGGTTTGACATGAATCCATACCCGATTAACTTAATGATGACATTGTATGGTGAAGGATTATCTTTTACACGAAAGGTTCATTTATATTTGTTTATTCACCCCCTAGGGTACGTCGTGATATGTTGCTAAATGTCACTCATGACTAGTGAAGGCCTAATGAAAAGTGTTATCATTGAGAATAAAATTGGAATTGTTTCAATTGAACCATAAATAGAAAGTTTCTATTTTGGAAGACATGAGATGTCTCCGGCCACTACTAAGTTGGGATGAACCCAATGGGTTACACACATAAGGGCACAAGTGAGTCTATTGAATTAAAGAGAGGGGAATATTCTAATTTATAACTTGCATGGCTTTATTATTAATTGTTAATAAATAAGGGGCCAACTTATAAATATAAAGAGTATTAAATAGAAACCCTAGTGGTTCTCTATAAATATAAGATGATAGTCATGCTAGCACTAAGTAACTATCATCAAAAGGAAAATGATGCATTTTGAAGAAAAGAAAACCCCTAGGGCCGTGAGCTACATAGTGGTCCTCTCTCTTTAGCCGTCTACTCTCTCTCCCTCTCTAAGCTTGTCTCTTCCAAGGGTTATGAATGTACAAGGGTTCTTGAGGTTTTGTACTCGTGTGGATACCGTTAAAGGCTACCATACGTTTGGAGCTTGAAGGAATCAAAGGTTAGCTTCTTCAAGGAACATCAAGTAAGCTTTTAATTCTTGTAAAATTAATTGTTTGATTCTTATCATCGTTTGAGAACATCCTTGGGATGTTACCATGGAGAAAATTTTTAAATCATTTTTCCACTGCGCATCTCCCGTGGTAATCTTTCAAAGAATGGATTAGGAAAAAAGAAAAGAAAAGGGGAATTTATAATAAAAAATGGGTTTCTTAACTTATGTTGGTCTTGTATGCTCAAATATTTGATGAAGCTTGTGTTTTTCATCTGTAGTCAAGAAACTTGAAACTAGAGAAGTTTGAATTGCTTCCAAAAAGTTTTTGTTGTCTTTCTTTTGCTTGGGTTCAGGCAAGTTGTCCACTTCAATAACTTATTTTTCTTTCTCTTCATTTTTGGTAACCACATATTTTTTTATTATTATTTTTTTTTTTTTTTTGAGCTTCTTTGGCTTCTGGTATGTGAAGTCAGTTTCCCTTTTTGGAGCCCTTTTTTTTGTTCTTTATACACTGAATATAGGATGGTTTCTCATTCTCTTCTTTCTTTTCTTCATCGCCAACTGATTTTGGTGTGGTTTGTTGATTCTGTGAGGCCATGGAAGCTTGAGTGACCTTGTGAACTTCAATGTCGTCAATGGTATCTTCAAGTTTTGTGTTCTCACTATTGAGTCTTAAAACTTGCCTTTCAAAGCTATAAATAGTTTCAATGTAGAAAGCAGCTTGAACTTCATGCTCATTGATTAGTTTTTGAAGCTCATCATCTTGTTTTTTTCTTTTATTGAGTTAACTGATTATTTTGCTACTGTAGTTGCATGATTTGTGTTTGAAGAGTTTCTATCTCAGCCTCATGTTGCTGCCTCATTTGCTGTTGTTGCTAGACAATGTCCCCTTTGAGTTTGGCTGCATCCTCTTCACTTTATTTAACTTTTTGTTGAAACTTTGATGCCTCACTCTCATATTGGTCTTTGATTTCATCCAATTTCTTCATGTTATTGTTCCGAATTTCCTGAATTTCGTGGTTCAGTTCTTGGATTTTTCAATTGAGAGGTGTCATGTCATCTCCAAAGTTAACAATTGGTTGCAAGGATGATGAGGATGGCAGATTTTGTTCAGAGATGTCCCCTGCAGCAAGTTGAATAGCTTCATCAATATATTTCCACTCTTCATTACTATCTGTGTAGATTGTTCCAAAAACATGTGTACCTTCACTTTGTTGTTGTTCATCTTCCATTTTGTCATCTTTTTTCATTTTTTCCAACTACTCGTCTTCTTCATCTTCTTTGTTATCTTCCATTGTTGCCAAATTCTCATTTTCTTTTTCTTTTTCATGTTCGTGGTGCTCATCATCTTCCTCTTCAATTTCTTCATTGTTTTCTTCAAAACTTTCATCAAATTCTTCTACTTGGTCCAATTCAAAATCTCCCTCAGATTGTTCTTGACTGTTCTAAATGCTTTATTTATAGCTGCTATTAAGATTAAAAGGTATAGTGAATTTAAAAGTTAGCATTACTGCCATTTGTATTTCTTATTTAGATATTTGAAACTCGAATGGTTCAAATTATAGATTTAGTGAACTTACATTAGTAGCTTCATCATCCTCTTCTTCTATGTGTCTTTCTTGTCCCCCCTCTAGTTGTTGTTGGTGTAGATTTTGTTCTTCTTGGGTAGGTGTGAGCTCATCATCTTTTAGAACCTATTCTGAACCAGTCAACCTGGATCGGGAGGCCTCTCTCATTCACTCTTGGGGGGTGTTTCTTGAGTGGATTGTGGATGATGTTTATTCGTCTCGATTTATCCTTCTCTATTATCCACGTTTATCTTTCTCTATTATCCACTCAAGATAGGGTTTTTGAAAAAGGGATGAGAATTTGTAAAAAAACTAGGAGTCGCCACCTTATTTTTAGGGAACAATGAAACCACAAAAAAAAGAGTTTTATTTTCAATAAAACATTGACCCCATATTTTGGAAAAGCATGGTCTTTTGAATCAAAGTTGGATTCGGGGGCTAGGTTACGAAGTGGGAAGGTTCCAAGGATCTCCTTGTAGGCACCCACCTCGCCCTAATTAAAGGTCTCCTAATTAAGTTTGGGCTTTATCAAAATCTTTTCAAAACAATCCTAGTATATCTAATCAATCACAAAATATGAATAATAATATATAATAATAATAATATATAGTACAAAAGTATACACAATCCTAAGAGTCTTAGGAGACTAGAGGTCAACCTAAGATTGGACTTGCGCCCTATTGACTGCCTACGTACTTTACCAATTTCTTGATAATAATCAAAGTCCACGTAGTTCGATTACATAGGACTCTCCTATTGTAACAAACCACATAATCGTAGATATTCTATCTTATCTTGGACTCTAGCTTCGAGAGTTTGAGTTGGATCAAAACACTTATCATGAGAGATGGAATTTCATTCCATTTTGAATTCTTTCAAAATCACTTTTTAGAATTATTCTCGAAGTAGAATCCTAAGTAAAATAGAACTCTATTCTTAGTGTAATTCTTACAACAAAGAAGAGTCCTAAGTGGGGTCAAGTGACCCCCCTAATCCTAGGGTTTCTAGCTAATCCTAGGTTAGTCTAGATACCTAAAATACTAAATGCATGCATGCTGGAATTTCAATAGAATAAATAAAAAATGCGATAAACAATGCTAATAATGCATGAAAAATGAACCTAAATGCAATCTAATCAAACTATGTGAACCTAGGCATATTTCTAAGTTGGTTTTGGCCCTAAAAATGGTTTTTAACTTACTTTAAAGCTGCTTTCAATCCATGGACAGATTTGAATATAGCTTTAAAAGTATTTTAAAACCCATGAAAACAATAAATAGAAAAGGTGTAAATGATCTAGCATGCAACCTAATATGATATACTAACAATACCATATGTAAAACTACACCAAAATAACCAAATCTCATGCTTAAACTACTTAATCTAACACAAGGGAAGAATCATACCTTTGCATGCTCCCTCGAGCACAAGTCATATTATTCCAAATAAGACATGATTAAAGTAATGACATAAACCTAAACTATTAATATGCATCTCTAACATGGTAACAATATAAAACTTAAAAAAAAAATGGATTAATATACTTTCCTAACATTAAGAAAATAATATGCATGAAACTAATAAATTATCATATATTCTAGATATAAAATAAATCCTAATACTAATATGGTATGATAATATAAGAATGGAAGAAGAGCAATATGCATATGAAAATAAGCTAGTCTATTATACTAAAGAACTATGGAACTTATACTATGCATGCTAATGATAAACTATAACCTATGCATACTAACAATAAACTAAACCCTATGCATACTAATAAAATAAAAACCTAACCTAACTTGATTAAAAAAGAAAAATAAAAAGAACAAGAATAGAAAAGAAAACTACTAACCTCTGCCTTCAAGCCTTCAAGCTTTAAGCCTTCTCTTCAAGCTCCAAGCCTTCTCTCCAAGGACTCTAAGGACCTCAAAAACTTTAAAACTGAAGCTAGAGTGCTATGGGGGAAGCTTGTGCAATTGCTCAAGCCTCTTCTCTCCAAGCTAGATCTCTAAAGCTTATTCTGTGTTTTGAAACTGATTCTAGGGCCTTCTATTTATAAGGAGGCCTGAGTTTGATCAATGGCTGAGTTTAAATCTCCTAGGAATGATCCAAGGGCTCAAAATCAGTCTTCCAAGGTGTTCATACTCATCCAAAAGTCCCCATGGCCGAACTAGACACATGGCAGGGCTTGGAAGAGTCCCGGGCAGGAAAAACACTGAAAAAGAGCAATTATAGGCTGAGAGGATCGACGACCATCCACCCTAGGATGGTTGGCCGTCCCTCATGGATGGTTGGCCATCCCTAGGTGGACGGTCATCGGTCCTCCATGCCATATTTATCCTGTGTTGACCTTCCTCAGCCCGTTTTGACCCGGTTTCAGCTTTTTTCGGCTTTTCAGGCCCGTTTTAAGTCCAAATTTGACTATTCAAGCGCCGAAACGATCGTGATTCGATTCTCCATGTTTTGAGAAGTGTTTGAAGTGAAAATTCATTGACCTAGATCAAAGGTTTAGGGAAAAGTCGACCGATTAGCTGTTTAGAGCCTGCCGGGCTCAAATTAGGGTTTTGAAATTTGCTAACCAATTGCTTTCGAAATCATTTCTTCTTCTTGAAACAAGTTTTAAAATGTTTTAGGAAAGTGTTTTGAAGCCTTTGAAGGCTTTGGTTTGATAAAAATATCGAATCCAGGTCGCTTCCGGTTGAAACCCTAATCTAGGCTTTGAAAGGGCCTTTCGAGCTTCAAGAGCCAATCATGAGCCAGGAGGCTCAATAGATCTTGTCATTGATCAAATTAGCTACCAAACACACTTTACATATCTATGCCAAAGTCTCGAGACCATTCGAGACAAGATCGACAGTCATTCAGGGCTTTTGTGATTTAAAGGACCAAACTACCCTTTAGTCACAAAAAGCCTTATTTTCTATCAAGCCTGGCTCGGAATGCCATGAAATTTTGCAGGGATGCTCCTAGACTCTCTAAAAATCTAATGCAAAAATAACCGACTCAATCTGACCTAAAAACACACATGTGATAATGGCCTCTACCTAATTACCCACAAAGGGTAAAACTGGGAACTTAGGGTTTTAACACCCTGTTTCACCTCAAATCAAAGGCAACCATTCATGACCATACTCATGGTCAAAAATTGATGTCTACACCTATAATAGTAGAGAAAAGAACAAACATATAGTGAAGAACATGTAGTGAATTAGGGAAGTATAATAAAGTGAATTTTGATTGTTTTGTGAAGTACCTGACTGCTTTTGAGCCTACTCAAGTCTATTTTTTAGAGTGTTGTGAAGCTTTCTTAGGTCCCAATTGAAAAATTTTGGGAATAACTTCTCTTCTAGTGGATCCACAATTGTGGAGTGCTCACAAACCAAAACTTTAAACAAAAAGAAAAGAAAATGAATATATATATATATATATATATTTTTGTAACAATTAGTATGAACAATAAGTATTTTTGTGAAGTAAACTCTTGGGTTGGAATACGAACTAGCAAGAAGGGGGCACATTCAATAGCTTTATTAGAGTCTGAAACTGACTTATATAGGCCTTCAATTATTTTGCTAACTATCTCATTTGACCATGCGTATGTGCGCATGTTATCCAAATCTTCTATGTACCTAACTTATTTCCATGGTATGTGATGGCCAGAAGTTGAGAAGAAGAGGGTTGAACATGCATACATACATAATAACTTCACCACATCCTCAATGTCATCTTCTATGTTGCCTTGACAAGAACTTAATAGCTGGGTTTTTATCTGAGGTGAAATGATTTTCTTTGTCTTCGAGAACCTTCGTCGAATGAATGCAGATGGTTCAGTGGTTGCTTGTGAATTTTCCATGCTATTTACCAAAAATTAAAGATACATCTCCTGGTTTGAGCTGCAGCTGCCGTCTTCCTAGCTTAATCCTCTTTGTGATAGGATTATAGGCTTGAACAACTTTGACAACATCTTGACATGACTTTGTTAAAACACTCATCTGTATATTTCCATTAATAATAGCATTAAAGAAGTGCTAAAAGGCAGTTCTTTGAAGAACTGCTTTGTGGTTCTCAATCAAATTTAGAGATTGAAGCAGTATACAAATTGAGTTTAGGTTGGACCTAAACTGTGGTCTGTAATTTTATGTTTCACTCAAGTCCTCTTTCTTTTTTTCTTGTTTTCCAGTAAAGAAATATAGTCCCATTAGCTAATGACCAAAAAATATTATGTAGTCACTAGGAAATCATGTAAGAAGCCACACCAAATTCACTTACAGTAATGTAGGGGTAGTATAATGTATAAAAAATCAGAGTCATATGGCCACCCATCACAACAAAGAAACCATGTAGGAATCCTAACCAAATTGGCTTTTAGAGTAAGCCTATGGTCACAAGCCAAACTTGTTGAGAAAGTAATCCAAATGCACGTAGGAGATAATATAGGGGTAGCAAAATGCAAATAAAAAAAAAATTGAAGCCACTGTCATATGGCCACCCATCACAACAAAGAAACCATGTAGGAACCCTAACCAAATTTGGCCTAGAGAAAGCCTATGGTCACAAGCCAAACTTGTAGTGACTAGAAAACTAATCCAAAGGCACGTAGGACATAATGCAGGGATAGCCAAATGCAAAAAAAAAATGAAGCCACAGTCATATGGCCACTCATCACAACAAAGCAACCATGTAGAAACCCTAACCAAATTAGGTTTTAAAGAAACACTATGGTCACAAGTCAAATTTGTAATGACTGAGAAACTAATCCAAATGCACGTATGACATAATGCAGAGGTAGCCAAATGTAAAAAAAAAAAAAAAAAAAAAAAAAAAAAGCCACAATCATATGGTCACATTTCATAATAGAGCAACCATGCAGGAACCCTAACCAAATTTGGCTTAGAAAAAGCCTATGGTCACAACACAAACTTGAAGTGACTGGGAAACTAATCCAAATGCACGTAGAACATAATACAGGGTAGCTAAATGCAAAAAAAATAAAAATAAAAAATAAAAGAAGCCACGGTCATATGGCCACCCATCACAACAGAGCAACCATATAGGAACCCTAACCAAATTTGGCTTTAAAGAAACACTATGGTCACAACACAAACTTGTAGTGACTGGGAAACTAATCCAAATGCACATAGGACATAATGCAGGGGTAGCAATGCAAAAAAAAAAAAAAAAAATTGAAACCACAGTCATATGGCCACCCATCACAACAAAGCAACTATGTATGAACTCTAACCAAATTGGGTTTTAAAGAAACACTATGGTCACAAGCCAAATTTGTAGTGACTGGGAAACTAATCCAAATGCACGTAGGACATAATACAGGGGTAGCCAAATGCAAATAAAAATAATAAAAATAATAATAAAAAATGAAGCCACAGTCATATGGCCACCAATTTACAACAAAGCAATTATGTAGGAACCCTAACCAAATTGGGTTTTAAAAAACAATATGGTCACAAGCCAAATTTGTAGTAATTGGGAAACTAATCCAAATGCATGTAGGAGATAATGCAGGGGTAGCCAAATACAAAAAAAAAAAAAAAAATGAAGCCATAGTCATATGGCCACCCATCACAACAAAGCAACCAAATAGGAACCCTAACCAAATTTGGCTTTAAAGAAATACTATGGCCTCAACACAAACTTGTAGTGTCTAGGAAACTAATCCAAATGCACATAAAACATAATGCAGGGGTAGCCAAATACAAAAAACAAAAAAACAAAAAAACAAAAACAAAAAAACAAAAAATGAAGCCACAGTCATATGACCGCCCATCACAACAAAGCAACCATGTTGGAACCCTAACCAAATTAGGTTTTAAAGAAATACTAAGGTCACAACACAAACTTGTAGTGACTAGGAAACTAATCCAAATGCACGTAGAAGATAATGCAGGGATAGCCAAATGAAAAAATAAAGCCACAGTCATATGGCTACCCATCACAACAAAGCAACCATGTAGGAACCCTAACCAAATTGGGGTTTAAAGAAAACTATGGTCATAGGCCAACTTTGTATTAACTGAGAAATTAATCCAAATGCACGTAAGACATAATGCAGGGGTAGCCAAATGCAAAAAAAATAAATAAAAAAATAAAGCTACAGTCATATGGCCACCCATCACAACAAAGCAATCATGTAGGAACCCTAACCAAATTTGGCTTTAAAGAAACACTATGGTCACAACACAAACTTATAGTGATTGAGAAACTAATCCAAATGCACGTAGGACATAATGTAGAGGTAACCAAATGCAAAAAAAAAAAAAAAAAATGAAGCTACCGTCATATGGCCTCCCACCTAGGGGTGTGCAAAAACCCGTCCGACCCGCCGTACCCGCCCGACCCCATCCGAACCAACCCGCAACCCGCGGTTACATATCTCATGGCGGGTGGGGTCGGGTGGATGAGATAGAAATTCTATGGGTGGGGTTGGTTGGTGGGTCTTAATACCAAAACCCACTCAAGACCCGCCACCCGCCAACATTTATATATAAATATATATATATATATAATAAATTTACATAAAATGATTCAAAATACTTGTTATAAATTAAAAAAAAAATGCATGTTAGAAAAGTTAGAAAGCAGAAACCATAAAAGATTAAAGGCCAAAAGCAAAATACATGCTATAAATTTATAGCTATTTCTTTGTCATCAAATTGCACTGTAAAATATTGGGTAGATCCTCCAAGGCATTTAAATATTATGTTATAAAGTGGTGATGTGTTTGTTCTTCATCATATTCAATGTTCAAATGCGAGTGGAATCACATCGATCTACGCATGAGATGTATCTCTTTCTATTTTGTTTATTATCTTTTCCAATTAATAAGCATTCTTCATCCCTTTTGCTTAGGGAGTTCCTGTAAATTTTGAGCAGAATTTCATCCCATTATCAAATGTATTCACCCTAATTTATATGAATGTGTCTCCCTAATTCTTCTTTCCTATTTATATTAATACGTATATACTTTCAATTTATGTGCCTTACATCATTTTTATAATTTTCATATTTATGTTTTAAATAGTTTATGGAGGAGTCCCATGAGAATTGTAGTTTAATCATTAAAAAACACAAAATTGTATTGTTAAATACGAGTTTAAGGTGTCTTTGTTTGTTCAAATGAGTTTAGAGATTTAAGGTGTCTATAAAAAAGATTATTATTGATTGACTCGCCCAATCCGTCCACCCGCCGGTTGAAATCCGCCAATTTTTTCAACCAACCCGCCGATTATTAAGATATGCGGGTCGGTTGGTGGTTGGGAGGATTAGCCACCCGACAATGGCGGGTTGGTTGGCGGTTTTACCCTCCACCCGCCCCCAACCGACCCGCGCACACCCCTACTCCCATCACAACAAAGCATCCATGTAGGAAACCTAACCAAATTGAGGTTTAGAGAAAGCCTATGGTCACAACACAAGCATGTAGTGACTAGGAAACTAATCCAAATGCACGTAGGACATAATGAAGGGTAGCCAAATGTAAAAAAAAAAAAAAAAAATGAAGCTAGAGTCATATGGCCACCCATCACAACAAAGCAACCATGTAGAAACCCTAACAAAATTTGGCTTAAAGAAAGCCTATAGTCACAACACAAACATGTAGTGACTAGGGTTGTGAAATGCAAAAAAATCATACAAATATGGCAGCCAAGACAACATCAAAACCACTTAGGAACTCATAACAAATTAATGTAGTAAACATATTGTGGACCAGCCTCCGGGACGGGGCTTGTGAGGTGTCCACATCATCACCGGGCGATGTGATTAGGGGGGTTTAGAAAACAAACAAAACAAAGGAGTCGCCACCTTATTTTTAAGGAATAAGGAAACCATGAAAAATATTTTATTTTTAAAATCAAAACAAAACAAACTCCATTTTCAATGAAAAGACAGTCTACAAACCAGAGTTGGATCCGGGGGCTAGGTTACGACATGGGAAGGTTCCAAGCTTTCACTTGTAGGCACCCACCTCGCCCTAATTAAAGGACTTCTAATTTATTTGGGCTATTTAAATTTCTTATTACAAACAATCCTAAATAATCTAAATCAACCAACAAAAATAGTGATCTAAAGGCATTATCTATATTAGTTATATTAATAAAATATATATATATATATATATATATATATATATATATATATACAAACAAACCCTAAGAACCTAGAATACCCTACGGGCATCCTAGGGCGGACTTGAGCCCTATTAGCGCCTACGTAACTTACTAGTATCACCTAGCAAGTATCAAAGTCCACGTAGTTCGACTACCCTAGGACTCTCCTATTGTAATCGATCACATCATCAAAGGTATTTCAACCTAATTCAAGACTCTAACTTCGAGAGTTTTTATTTGTTTAAAATCATTTATTCAAAATCACTTCAAATTAAAAGACTTTCTTAAAATCCAAATATCCTAAATAATTCTTATCTTTAGAATTAAATTCCAATTGAAAATCTTTTTCATATATATTTCAAGAAAACAAATCATATTGAGAGGAATTTCATTCCAAAGTAAAAATCTTTAAAACATTTCAAATCTTTTTAAAAATCATTTAATAATCAAATCTTTCATAAAATCATGTTTATTTCATAAACATTGCATCAAAAATCTTTTTAGAAAATCCCTCAAAAATAGACTCTTAAATCAATTAAAATACTCAAATCTGAGTATGACTTTTACAACAAAGGACAGTCCTAGGGAAGGTCAAGTGACCTTCCTAAACCTAGGGTCTCTAACTAGCCCTAAAGTTTATCTAAAAACCTAACATACTAATGCAAATGCATGCTGTAATTTAACTAAATTAATCAAAAAAATTAACAAAATCAATTCTAATCATGCATGAAAATGTTCCTAAATGCATACTATTCAAACTATGTGATCCTAAACATATTTCTAAGTTAGATTTAGCCCTAAAATAATTTTTAGAAACGATTTAAGGACATAAACAAACCCGGACAGATTTGAATATTAACCTTAAACCACCCTAAAAACCATGAAAATAAGAATAAAAAAATGTGGAGATGACCTAGCATGCTTTCTACATGAATATACAAAATAAACTATAAAAATCATGCAAAACATGGCTTAAAAATGATAATTAAACCATTTTAAAGTATATATTCAAATCTGGACAGATTTGAATATACACTTTTAATGGCCTAAAAATCATTCTTAATCCATGGTTAATAATGAATAAACACACTAGCATACAATCTATCATGCTTGATTAAATTACCATGCAAAACATATCAAAAACTACACAAAAATATGCTTACACAATTAATTTAAGAGGAATTTCGCTAAAGGTCCTCATTTAGAAGATTTTAATGCCAAAAGTCCTCTCAAAAGAGTTTTCTTTCCAAAAGTCCTTTTGGTATGAATTGGACAAAAATACCCCTCCTTCCTAATTACCTTCAATGCCACCTACATCCCCAAACCCCGGTTCACTACGTCACACCCTGTAGTGACCAGCGTTAGTTTCCTACGCCGGAAAGGCAGGTTCCTATGCCGGAAACGTAGGTCGCTACGCCGGAAAGGTAGGTTCCTACGCCGGAAACGTAGGTCGCTACGCCGGAAAGGCAGGTTCCTACGCCGGAACCCTGAGTTCCTACGCCGTAATCGCAGTTCACTACATCGAAAAAAAATTAAAAAAAAATACAAGAAAAAGCAATATTTTCCTTTTATTCCATTTTCTCACCAACCAAACAAAAAAATTAATTTTCCTATTTCTTTTTCCTTCATTTTTTCTCATACACTTAAGCATTCTTTCATTCTTTCAAGTTTCTGTAACTTGTACCACAAACTCATGGCATTAAACTCAGATGATGACTTCGTTTTTCTCATATGTAAAAACCCCAATTCGATTACATCTGATTTTATACACAATGAGATTCTCATTTTCGACCGCAGAGATCAACGCCTGGGATTTACCAACAATTCTCAATTATCAATCAGTCAAAATAAATCAAAATTTCCCTTTTAACAAGCAGCAGTCACCGTAGCTGTTGGATTCATGGAGTGCAGCCGTCCGTTGAGTTATCGTCGGGAAATCGCTGGCTTGAGTAGAGGAAAGAGAGAGAGAGAGAGAGAGAGAGAGAGAATGAAAAAGAACATAATAGAGATTGACTAATCAAACTAGATTAAATTGCTGCATCTTCCAAGTGTTTGCTAAGATAATTTCAAGCTGGTGTTGGCCCCTCTCTCACCGACGATGGAGTCAAGAATCTTAGAAATTAGCGTGGAGAGTAGGTGCCAGGACAGGTTGCTTGCCAATAAACATTGTCTTATTTAGCACTTAACCACTGATGGTAGGTGCTAGGCTTGCAATGCTGAATTGGAAGACACATTACATGTCTTGAGTGTAGATAGGAAGGGAGGGAGGAGAGGATGGTGGGGTGTGAGAGGGAAGGGGCAATAATGTCATAAAATAAATGAAATTTTAAAGATTAGGACCTTAGACAGTAAAATCTTTTAAATTGGGACTTTTCAAAAGAAAAAATGTTTAGGTGGACTTTAGCCAATAAATACTTTTAAAATAGGACTTTAAGCCAATTATCTCTTAATTTAAACACAATGGGAGGGTCTTACCTTCGCACGCTCCCTCGTACACAATTTATATATTCAAACAATCAAATTCATGCCAAGTGCTTAAATAATCATGAAAAGCATAAAAAGACTCAAGACTCATCACATGTCAAAAACATCCTAACACATTCATATCATCATTAATACCATCAATAAAATATTTAGAGACTCAAATAACAATATAAACATATCAATATCTATTTTAAACATGCTTACACATAAATAATGAAAAAAAACTAATCCTAAACATGATAACTAACATAAAATAACAACAAAGCTAATCCTAAACATGTTAACTAGCACAAAATGATAACAAAACTAATCCTAAACACCTCTAATCACGTAAAATCATAATAAAACTAACCCTAATCATGCATACTCACATAAAATCACAATAAAGCTAACCCTAATCATGCATACTTACATAAAATCATGATAAAACTAACTCTAATCATGCATATATGCATAAAATCATAACAAAGTTAACCCTAACATGCTTACCCACATAAAATCACAATAAAACTACATTAACCCTAAACATGCATTCTAACATAAAATCTCGATAAAGTTAACTAACCCTAGACATACATGTTAACATAAAATCATAACAAAAACTAAACCTAATCATGCATGCTCACATAAAATAACAATAAAAAAATAATAATAAAATAAACCCTAATCATGCTTGCTAATATATAATCATAATAAAGCTAACCCTAGACATGCAAACTACATTAAACAAGTCACATACAACAACTAACATCATTCTAACATATGCAAGCAACTAAAAAATTATTTATATTATACATCTTGAATGCATGAGAATGGAGAAAAAAGAAAGATTTACATAAAAAATCAAAGGACAAGACCATGGTTAAGCATTTACCCTTCGATCTCCTTCTTGGCTACCTTTCTCAAAGCTCCTAACCTTGAGTTCTTGCCCCTGCAATGGTGTAACAATGGAGGACCAGATCTGTAGCCTCCGTCTCAAAACCCTAGAATTCTCCCTCCTTCCTCCTCTAACTCCATAATGCAGTATATATAGAGCTAGGGTTCAAAACCTTGAATGGTTAGGATTAATCCATCTAAAAAACAATCCTAGGGCTTAGAATGAGTCTCCCTAGGGTTTGAAAGCTGAAACCCTTCGAATTCATCCCAAAAAAATCAAATCAAATCGGCCAAAATAGGTGAAAATTTCCAAAATTGCAAAATCTGATCGAGCATGCTGATCCCAAAACAATCAAATCAAATCGGCCAAAATAGGTGAAAATTTCTAAAATTGCAAAATCTGATCTAGCATGCTGGTGGCTGTCCTAGCTAGGACGGTCACCATAGTGACTTCCCAAATTTTCTTCCCAAATTCTAGGGTTTTAAAATTTTGGCCATATTTTGGTCAAATCTGATCCAAATTCGATGGTTCAGGGCTCAAAACGACCGTATTTTGATCCTCCACATTTTTAGAATGTTTTTGGGTTAAAAATACTTGACCATGGTCAAGGGTTTTAGCAAAAAGCTAGCCAATTGACCCGATTGTGCCAAAATTGGCCATATGACCATTCTTTGTTTTGTAAAATCGATCAATTAGGCTTGCACCACTTCTAAAAACATGGTTTTAATATGAAATTGGTACTTGAAAACATGTTTTGAAAATCTTTCATTTTGGTGAAAATGACCAATTCACGGTCGATTTGAACAAAACCCTAATTCAGCTCAGTCTTACCCGTGGGATCGATTTTGGGCAAATCTATCCCAACCATTCAAAGGCTCAATTGACACTTCAAAAACACTCCCCACATCCATATAAACCTCATGAGACAATCCATTTCGAATTCAGATGTCATTCGGAAATTATACGAGAAAAAGGACGAAAATGCCCTTCAAGTCGCAAAAACCCTAATTACCTATCGAGCTCTCATCAGAATGCTATGAAAATTTACAGGGATGTTCTAAAACACCTCAAAAGTCAAATGCAATACAAATGGGTTGATTCCAATCCAAATGTACACATGAAATAATGAATTGTTCTTTTCCTCAGAAAAGGACAATTTGGGCAATTTGGTCTTTACAAGGCCAATTCCTCACCAAATGACCAGCTATTCTAGTTAATCATTTGCATGAACATATGGTAGAAATAATTGGTAAAAATGGGGTGTCCACACATATATATTCACAGTTTATAAAATTCATTTAAATAAAAGCCTAATCCAAACACTAATCTCAAATAAAACAGGGGTACTAAAATCAAAAAATAATTAGGGATAATTATGAATTTTTGAAGACAATATGGGTTTCGATCACTTTTTGAAGTGAAAATTTTTGTTTTTGGAGTTTAAATCGATGAAATATTCTGATTCTTGATTTATGTATGTTTCAGATCGATTTAGCAAAAGAAAATTGGTTTTAGGGTTTCTTTTCTTACTAGTTTTTCTAGTTTGTTCTTCTTTCCTCCATATTCTTGTGCATCTTGTCTTCTTCGCCATTTTTTAGTGGACTGCTGTTGGAGACGATGCAGATATGGAGACGGCTTGGTTGAGACGAAGGATGCAGGGAAGAAGACAGTGAGATGCGAAAGGCGAAGGTCGATGGGTGCAGATGTGTGACGATGAATGCCAGTTTTGCAATGCTTTTTTGTTCACGTAATTTGGTTCAGTTTTGAAAAAGTAGGTTTTAGTTTTGATATGGAGATTTTGGAAGTTTTGACATTTTGCGCTTGAAGATGGGAAATTTTGTCTGAAAGTGTCCAAAAGGACCTTTTGCATAAAAATCTTATTTGGAGGACCAGAGCAATTAAAATCTTGTAAACAAGAACTTACCATCGAATTCCCGTTTTCTTTTTCAATTAAGAATCTCATATATTTTTAATTAAAATTATTATTTTTTTGACATCAATCTTTAAATCTTTTTAATTTTTATCTATAGTGATGCAACTCTCTCCTCCCAAAATTGTATACATTTGAAATATGAATAAAGAAGTTTATTTTTTGTTTAATTATTATTTATTCATGTACTTTACTAGTTATGTTTTTTTTTTCTTTTTTTACATTGTAATTTAAATATACTAAAAGAAAGTGAAAAAAAAAATTAAAATTGACAAAAAAAACTAATTAGCCCGATCCACTAGCCCATTAGCTCGATCCATTAGCCCAATTCGGTCCAGTCCATTAGCCTGATCCAGCCCATTATCTTAGTGGACCAGTCTAATGGATCGGATTGGACATGTCTTTTCCTCTTATTGGACAGGCCCTATAGCTTAACGGGCCAAGCCCGATCCGATCTGATAGCCCATTAGCCCACTTTCTTAATAGGCCAGGCTGGGCCAATTCGCCCATTTTGACACCACTAACTATTTGGAAGATCATTAAAGCTAAGCTCAAGTGACTTAGTTGCATAATCACTAAGGAGCATGGAGCAAAGAGCTATGGCATTGTTGAAGCTCAAAGGATGAAGCCAAGCACAAGAATTGAAGACTCAATTGTGAAGACTTTGTAATTGTCCTTGTGTGAGAGTACTTAGAATTTCTTTGTATAAATCTCTCAATATGGGTTGAAATCTCTTGGCTCAAAAGACCTTGACCTTAAGGCCTTAGTATGACTTGTTTGGGAGTTTAATTTTGGTCAAAATTGTTTTAAATCTTAGTGGGTTAATTTGGACTTCAAGACTAGCCAAGGTTTTAGCGAAAAATGGTTCTTGACCTTGCCTAGTCGTCTGGGCCCTTTGGGCTAGTCGACTAAGTGGCAGAAAGCATGTTTATGAGAAAACTTAAACTAGTCGACTAATTTTATGGACTAGTCGGCTAATCGAGCCCGAATTGTGAAATGTTGAGTTTTCTTCTAAATTAGTGGACTAATCAAATTGATTAGTCGACTAATTGTGCTCTTCAGCTTTTAACGACTAGTTTTGAAAAGCTCTAAAAGGCTTTATTTTGACTCCCAAAGGCCATATTTGTTCCTAGGCTTATAAATACTCATTGTATGAGTCTTAGATGGTCTAATGAATACACACAAACTCAAGCCAACTTAGTTTACATCAATCTTGTGTGAATTAGCCAAAGAATCATCATTGTCTCTTGAGCCAAATAGTTTAATCTTTGAGAGATACTTGTGATAGCTTCATTTATACTTCATCTACTCTTGAGGAGTTCTTCATTGTACACAAAATTCTATTGTATATCTTGTTTGTAGAAAGGTTGGGCTATAACCCTGTGAAGCTTGAAGTTTGTTGGTCAAATTCAAGCTTGGGAAGAAAAGCTGTAGTCTCTTGGCTTGCATTGGTTTGATCTCCACCAGATGTGGAATTGTTGGTAAAGGTTTCTCCACCTTGAAGGAGTGATCCATAGTGGATTGAGAAATCCTTGGGCTTAGAGCTTAAGGCGTGGATGTAGGCAGAGTCTGAACCACGTTAAAATCATTATATTTGATTTCTCTTTTACTTAATTCTTTCAATTTATATTTATTTATTTGTGCTTGCATTTATATAAATTGCATGTGTGTTTAATTAGTTTTTTATTTGGTTATATTTGCTCATTGTTTGCCAAAACCCTATTCACCCTCTCTAGGGTCATATTATTTGGGACAACAATACATCTCTTTTATACTTATACATAAGTCTATGTGCGTGAGCATATTTTTCTCTATCTGTGTAAATAGACATTCCTCAGTACTTTTATATAGGTCTATGTGTGTGAAGGCTAAAGAGACTTTATGTTTCAAGCGTGAGTCTTTATGACTATCTAATATAGATTTTTAATATAGATCTAACATTGATTTGATAGCTATAAATAGTTGTACGCTGATATAGGCTTTGAATGAAGTATGAGACGCTGATATAGTGCACACACCCGGGGTTTCACTCTGGTTCTACTCCGATAAAATCCACGAGCTAACCACAACGGCCTCGTTGGACGGAGGATAGGCTAGGGGATTTATCCTCGTCATCAAAAAAAAAAAAGAGTCTTATATGCTATTGTGATATTGATTTGAGGGTTGCACTTAGATTTGAAGGCTATGTACAAATATAGGCTTCGAAGATATATGTATCTCTGTGTATTTTATAGTTTTTCAATTTTTTTGTTTGAGAACCTATTTTCCTGAAGATACTTGTATCTCTGGTATGTTTACACAATAATATGGGAATTAATGTGTATTGATTTCGTTTTTGATAGTGTTAGATGTTATGACTGATATGGTTTATATACAGAGATATATGTATCTCTATATATTTTAGAGTCTTTCAATTTTTGTTGGAGAACGTTATGGCTGGAATACATCTAATGGAAAATTTTGTATGTATAAAAAAATCAAATTTTGAATTTTCAAAATTGTTGAAGTGGTGGTGAGATTTTAGGATTTTAGATATAATATTTTGGTAACTGCTAAATATGGAACAATTCCATATTTGACTATTTTTCAAAATTTCAGCATTTTTTTTTTTTTTTGCATTACATTGGAGGGAATTCGACCCCTTAATCTAATATAATCCTAACTCTTTTTCCCTTACACCATCTCCACTAGGCTAGCCCCGGTGGCTTAAATTTCAGCATCTTGATTAGGGACGAAAATACCATTTTAAATAGGGTAAAACACAATTTAGTGTCACAACTGCCATGTCATCAATTCCATTAGTTTTTAACAGTAATTGGGACGACCGGACCAAATTGCAAATAGGTTTTAGATTTTATCATTGATTGCAAATTTTTAAAGTAAATGGACTTAATTTCACTTTGGGTGAAATTATATGACACTAAACTATTTTTGATCCTTTTAAATAAATAAATAACTGAATCTTTTTTAATTACTAGATTTAATTTAGTACTTTTGGGTATAAGCTGATCGTGCCTAGGGCTTTTGAGTCAAAAATCTTATTTTAAAATTTACAGGAGAGGGGAGGTAAGATGTATATATTTCTATAAAATCCCATCCAAAAAACATATTTCGGTAACCTCAGCCTCAGGTGCCGCCGTATTGCGAAAAAGCATTCTGTGTATTTGTATTGTGTAGAGAGTAGAAAAATAGCAAGAGAAGAGTAGAATAGTTGTATTTTAAGGGAAATTATACAGACAAAATTGACGTCGTCCGTGTAGCTGGGAACAATCCCAATTCACGGAACTAAAACCAAAACCAAAACCAAAACCATCATCTAGCGAAACACCGACGGCTCACGCCATCACACAACGCCAAAAACGAAGCACATGTATCCTCCGACCTCGGTTTCCATGTACCAGATAACAATTTCTAGGGTTTGACACAGAGAGAGAGAGAGGTGAGCCTGTCTGCGATTTTTTATTTATTATATTATAGGGCATGGAGGCGGAGGTCTCGGGCTCGAAGCCGTCGATCATCGATGTCGGAAAACGGAAGGGCGAGAAGGATCAGGTTCGCGTGAAAAGGAAGACGTTGCAAGCGTTGCTGGTGCAGTATCAGAGAGCTCTTGAATTGCTCAGTACTACCGGCGGCGTTGATGATGATAACGACGATGTCGATGGCGAGGAGATTGATGAGGAGGAGATCGGCGAGGGTTCGTCGTCGTCGTCGACTTCTGGCGATATGGACACCGATGAGGTAAAGGATGTTAGTGTTTTTGTTGGTGAATTGTGAGTTTGAATTTGTTGAACTGCGGGGTTTTATATTGAAATGTTTACCTTCCGTTTAGTTGCTGAGAAAATTTAAGAAAAGAAAGAAAGCTATGAATTTTATGTTGTGTGTTGTTTTAGGTTTTGAATAATGTAAAGTTTTACTAAATTGAGCCAAATTCTTGTACGAGGTTTATTAAGTAGAGGTTTTTGTTTTCTTCTTGGGTCACAAACGATGAAAAATAATCAGGTTTTACAGGAGCCAAACGGTGCATTAGTGGAATTTGTTAGATTGAGTTTCTCTTTCTGGATGTGTAGAATGCTAGTATTAGAAACATTACTAGTTATAGGAAGGCCTTTCAGTCCAAGGCCAAATCTATTTTGAATCAAGCAACTGTGATTTTTTGGCCAGTGTTACTTTTCTTTTGACATAGCTAATTTTTCCTGGTGAATGCTTCTTCTGTGAACTTCATAGCAATAATTCCTATATGACATCACAATTTTTTTTTTTTTGGGGGGGGGGTAAATATATGGCATCACTTTCACGTACATAATTACGGCAGTTGAGCATTGCTTTGTTTTCTTTTCCTTATCTGACCTGCTATACGAAAATGAAAATTGTTGCTGCACTAATTTTGATGGTGGAATTTATGGAGGATGTTTGGATTGAGTTTTGATACCTACTCATTGTTTTATATCTAGATTTGAAATTTGGCCGAGGTTAATGAGGATGTATATTGTTCCTGAGGGGAGGGAAAAGGCCATGGTTTTTTTTCAATTTCACTCTTTTTGGGAGGCTCAATATATTTATTCCCTCTCATGGTGTTTGGTTAAATTTTAAGAAATAAAGCTGCACATGGCTGATTTTTCAAACATACATCATTTTCATTAGCCTCTCTTTATATTATCATGACGATTATGTAAATTGAGAGTTTGATGGGTAAGCCAATAAAGTTATTGTGCTTTCTTATGGATTGGGGGTTGGCCTTTCTATGATTAGCATGCTTTCTTCGGTGTCTTTTAAGTGGTTAAAGTTCACTTTGAGGTAGCAGAATGCTTGAGCCTTGAGGAACCTTAATATGTGACCATCTTTTGACAAGATGTGTTCTATGCAGTATTATTCAGTGTACATTTTACCATTTCTGCCAAGTCACAATTCATTTAAGAACAATAAACATTTAAATCCATTTTGTATGATGTATCATTCTTCCCTGCATTAATTCTGCGGAAATTGACATGAATGAAATGTCACTCTGTAATAAGACATCAAAATAATAGCAACATAGATAATTTGCATTGTAACTGCAGGAAAGAAATGCCTACATCATTCCACCAATCTCTATCTTGACTACTTCATATTATAGGATTTTTTAGTGTGTCATGCAACTTCATGTCTCGATAGGAAAAGAAAAATTTCTGTTTTTGAAATGCTTATGAAAATGAAACATCACATTTTTTTGCCTATTTGTGCTCTTTTCCTTGAATGCAGTTGTGTGATCTTCTCAAATCTAGAGTTGAATGCCCCGGATTCCTTGAAAAGCTAGAAAGTGCCAAGGTTTCAGTTCCACAAAATATGGCAGGTATGCATCCAAAGCCTAAACTCTAAAGATGGTCCCGTTTGAGATTTTAATAGCCTATGATTTTTTATGAGGTACCCAATACATTGCACGGAATTTTTGCCCTTTTATGCATTTTGAAGTTTAGACTTTAGACAGCTTTGTCTTTTGGATTTAGGATAGTCATGTTCTCTTTATGAGTTTGATACTGAGAAAATTCTTGTAGTTATGTTCTCTTTATGACTTCGATACTGAGAAAATTCTTGTATGATAGCAGAAGAAGGTAGTTCTTGGGACATGGTTAGTAAAAATGATCTCTGGGAGGGTGGAAATATTGATCTTGACCAAGAAGATTATGTTCTTGTTAGGCAAGAAGATATTGTGGAGGGTATTGCATGCTTCACGGCTGCATATCTCATGTCCCTTAAACAAACTAAGGTAAATGAAGTTTCTTTTCTTTGTCGACCTTTAAACTTTTTTCAATCAAGGGTTCCCTTGTTTGTTAGAAAAGGAAAAAGAACAAGGATTTTCTGGTAATATACATCAATATGGATTCTTGTGTTGGCAATTGTTTTAGTTGTGAATTCAAATTGGTGATTTTGTCGAGCCTAACTATCTAGAAACCTGAATAAAATGGTCTTTGCGTGTGAACCATGGTTTATTGAATGTTGGATGATATTGCTCTATGCATGAAGTGTCTCATGTTTTGAGATCTAATTGGTTCCCCCTTTTTTGGTAGGACTTGACACCTAATCAACTCCAAGAAGGTGAGTTTGATTGTCTTTTTCCTTGTAAAGTTACCTTGCAATGCTTTCCCGTCTCAACATTTTAATGAAACTGTTTTAGAAGACTTATGTACTTGGCTTTCATTCTGTGCATTTTGAATACATTCTATGCTATTGTTATAATGAGTTTGGCTGTCAGTGATTTGGTTCAAATGCTTTCTGACATTCTCTGAATTCTCTTTTAGCCCTGTGTAAAACATTCTCAGTAAAAAAGAGAAAGGGGAAGCTTCGGAAGGCATGGGATGGAAGCAAAGTAATGTATAATGTAGCATCCTGGGGGACAACTTTCGTTGGGTAGGTTATCAAGTTGATTCTACCTAGTCCAATGGCTTGATATATATATATATATATATATATATAGAATACAGTTTCGATCTAGTCAGCATATGCTTATATATTTTATGTAAGCATGAAGCTAATAGATAATTGATGAATACACATTTTTGAAAAACTGACCGTTGGATTAGATATTCTGCTTATGAATGCCATGCATGCCAAAAATCACAGTTATCCAATGTAAACATTTCAAAATATAGACTGAAAATATTGTGATGGCTGAAAACTGTCATAGTTTTTCTCAATGACATTTCTGAGAAACCTACTGTTGGATCACTATGATTTTTGGCATGCATGACATACATAAGTATAGTATCTGATCAGAAGTTCAGTTTTTTCGAAACATGTATCCCACAATTATCTACTAGCTCCTTGCTTACATAAACTTATATAAGCGTATGCGGACTTGATCATTTCTGCATAGACATATATCTTCCTATTCTTTGTGTGGTGTATTGTTTGGTTTTAGTGTGGCTTCTGACACTATAATATTGACCCTTCTATTGTACAATTTGGTGACTTAGCTTGTTAATATTTACTAATGCCAAAGCTTAATGTAAAGTGCATCCTGATTTGCTTTATGAATTCTTTTCAAGATATTCGTCGCAGGACTGAATAAAGTAACAATGTTTAGTGATCAGACTCAGCAAGCTGAGTTGATAGTTGTCACTGAAATGGTAGGTAACATTGCTGAAGTGTGTTATTAGATTTGGCTATGAAGGAACGAAGTGTTTACTTAGTGGGTAAAAAGTCAGGGATGTATTTATGACACATTTATTTGATTGAAAGCCATGTCAATGTGTAAAAGAAGAAAAAAGATTAAGCAGCTGAACAAGCTTGAGTTGAGTTTTCAGACATTTGCTTGAGATACTGCTTTTTAACCTTATAAGATGGTTCATTTGCATCCTTGCAGTTGCTGATACTGGTATATTCTCACAATGCACTTTTTCACATTGTTCAGCCCTGTCCTTTCACATTGTTCAGTCCTCTCCTTGAAGTCGTACCATGGTCAGACTGTGCATTGATGTCAGGGGTGTGATAGCTGATGATTTAGATATTACATATAAGCTCCAAAGCATCAATAAGCTTCATTTAAGTATCTGTTAGTTAGACCCCCTCCTTACCACCTGCTATAAAAAATGAAAGCACAATAGAAGAAAAAGGGTAGAAGGTTACACCAAGAGCACTAGAAGAAAAAGGGAAGAAGGTGACACCTGCTTTCAGGCGATGTGTTTATTTGACGAGCTTCAATCATTAGAAAATCCAGATCTAAATGGATCACTAAAGCTATGCACTTTCATTTGTTAAATTATGTTGTGTCAATGTATTTCTTGCTTTACTTTCTCAACCTTTACTGCTAAATCATCCTCGTTTTTAAGTATAGTGCCAATGTATTTTATTTTATGTATTTATGTTATTTACAGTTGCGCTGATCTGTCTCTTTTGTGTTTATTCCTTGCAGGATATACCAAAACCCTGCTCTTGTTAGGGCTGCCTCGGCGGCCTTCTGGACTTCTTGTCGCGTTATATCAAAACTTTTCTGAATCTCCTGTGCTACTAGAAGTTCTGATGCTGGGTTTAGCTGTTGTATTTGTGATTGTCTGTCAATGCAGCTTGGTGTTCCTGATCAAATTGTGTAACATTAATGCCATTCTTTTTTGTGCTACGGATCAATTGATTTCTCCATCTAATTTAATCTTGTAAATATTTCTTTCTTAAAGCATTTCTGTGTGCCGTTACAATTCATTGGGATCATCAAAATCTAATGGTTTTCAGTCTTTAGCCCTTCCCAGTGGTACACTGGCTGAATAAATTGGTAAATAGCTATTCCAAGAAGTGATGCAGCTCCACTGGTCTTATTGTTTTGGTTCCTTTTACAGTAGTTTTGCCAAAAAGAACCTGTATGCGGAGGTAGCCAGCAGGCATCATGTAGTCCCGATCTTTAGAGGATGTTCTTACGGATATTATTGTTAGCTCATTTTCACTGGAATTGGTATTTTGAAAATTTGGCCGTTGGATTAGATAATCTTATGAATGTCATGTATGTTAAAAATTATAGTGGTCCAATGGTCGATTTTCAAAATACAAACTGTTAAACAACTATAACAACATCTAAATCTAAATACTATTAGAGTATTTCATAACCAATTATTTTTCTTTTATTCATGTATTTTGAACCAATTATTGGATATTTAGATTAATGTAATTTTTGACAGACATTACATAAGAAGATTGTCTAATCCAACAGTCCGTTTTTTAAAATACCTATCCTATAACAATAAGATAAGATAGGTAAGGACTATAACAATAAGATAAGATAGGCAATGACATCCTTACTTCATAATAATTTGGGCATTCACTAGTGCTCATTTAGTGAGGTAATTTGATTAATTTCTGTTCAACCTAGCGCCCTCTATCGGCCGGTTTTATAATTGCCGCCTATTATGATTCAAGCTTTTCCAACGTGCGGCCTCAAATGTGATAGCGTTGCTTTGTTTTTTTTCACATAACTAAGGGTGGTTCTAGCACCTTGTTTGGAGCTCTTTACAATGTTGTGATTGAAATGAATGTTGAATATCTGAGCCCGTCATTGAGGTAGTGAGTCTGATAGTGTTTGACTTGGTACCATCAATGGTTTAATTGGGGTTCATTAGGTATATGAATGTGATATTAATATTGTTTTGACAGATCTAATTTGACACAAATTTTAAAAACTTATAGTGCATTTTATTTTTTTCCATGTATAATATATTTGCCAAATATTAAGTCAATAAAAGATTAAGAGCTACTTAATCCAAAAAATATAAAAAAAAAATTTATTGATTAGAAATGTGAGGTTATGAATGGCTAATGGTTTTTTTTTTTTTTTTTTTTTTTATCAATATGATATTTGGCATGAATAATATGTTTGAGAATAATATCTAATATGAATTTTACTCACTAGGGCTAGCTCAGTTAGTGGGAGGATTTGGGAGGTTGGAACTTTTTTGTCTCGGAGTTCGAGACCCCTTGCTAGCATATTGTTTATTATTGATTTCTTAGATTGTATTATTTGATTTTCTCATATGTACCAAATATGTGTGTGTGTGTGTGTGTGAGAGAGAGAGAGAGAGAGTAAATTACAGTATTTATCCTAAACTACTAATATGTCTATAAGCTTATCAGTAAATTTTCATGATTTTTTTCAATATATTTTAATTTTTATGAATTATTTTCTTTATACAGTAAATAAAATTCATAATAAATAAAATATACAGAGAAAAATCATGAAATTTTACCGATATGCGTGTAAACTCCTTAACAATCCACGATAAATACTACATAAAAAAATAACATGCTTAATACCATTTTTAAGTCCAAAAACATAAAATGAAATGGGATAATTTGAAAACGGTCAATAGTTCATGAGCACATTGCTTCAATCAATACCACGATGGGCAATTTAAAATCAGAATTTAAAAATGGCCTATAATTCAGAAGGCCAAACTATAATTCCCCTAAAAATATTAGTCTTCCCAATTGAAATGTTAGATTTTTTTTTTTTAAGTTAAACTTGAATTTTCAATTGTAAGCATGATCTTATAAAATAACATGAATTAAAACAATGATCAAAATTAAATAAAAATTCTCTCACAGATAGTCCTAAAATTTCACCAATCACAACGAAATTTTTTTAAATTAGATTAAAATTTCTTATAAATACTAATCCGTTTCTCGATAGAATTTATTTTTTCAAATAATTAAATATCATATAATTTACACTCTATTCCTATTACCAATAAAAAATAATATAGTTTTGCTAATAATTTAAATTTAAATTTAAATTTTATTTTAATTTGTAATTTAAAATTTTTATAAACATATTAAGTTCATATTTATTAATTTAATGTTGTTTTTCTATAATTTTTATTTTTCAAACTTTTTTGAAATTACAAATTTTTTTACAACTTTGAATATTTCATCTTAATCACATAGCTTATCCTCTATTTGATTGCTTCAACATATTTTCTTTTACAAGAATTTGCATGTACAATAGATGCATTGACCGAAATATCCCATTTAATTGTAAAAGTATGTAAATAGGCATAACTCTATACAATTTTACTCAGCGTCCGAACTGAATTAAGATTGTTTATGAATAATTCGTTTATTAGTTGAACTAGATTTTTCAAAATAGACATGGTCTCATAAAATTTAACAATCACAATAAAAATAAAAATCTATTTCTAGATAGACCTCGATTTCAAACAATTTAATATCATATAATTTACACTTTATTTCTTATTATAAGAAAATACAAATGTAATTTTATTATTATTTTAATAAAAATCTTGGTTTAATTTGTAATATGAAAATTTTCTAAACAAATAAAATTTTATTAATATTTTTAATAAAAATTTTGTTTTAATTTATAGTATGAAAATTTTATAACCTATTAGGTTAATATTTATTAACTTAACAACCAAACAGGAAAATACCTAGACATTTTTATTTTTATTATTATTATTTTAATACTAGACATATTTAAAAGATAGTGAATCAAGAACCAATTAGAGCTAACCCAGTTGGCAGATGAGAATTGAAGGATTGGGGTTTAGAATAGATAATCTCAAATTAGAGATTTGTTAGCATTGGTTGTATATAGAAAAATGTTTTATATTCCAAAAAATTTATCCCAGAAGTGTCTCCCAAATAATGTGACAGATGATCTAACCCTTCTCTTACCCTTCTCTTTTTTAGTGAATTCTCTCTCCATAGTAAATGAAAAATTATGATTCATTGGGATTGGGATGTCTTTTTGGATCAATTTTTTGGGATTTATAGCATTACTAATGTATATAATATGATTTCAATTGTATTATTTAATGTTCTTAACGCGATCAAAAGTGCAGGGGGCATTGGGAAGTTTAAATTCGTCAGTTCACCCTCTTCCAACCATATTGTGATGACATCGAGTTCATCACAAATTGGTTAAACAAAACTAAGAGGCAAAGCTATCAAATTATAGATGGAGATTTTTTCATTTTTTTTAATTTTTTATTTGAGCAACAAACAGACCAATTTTCATCCATGAAAAATAGAATACAGAACCCTCATCCCATAAATAAAGAAACATGACTTGCTAGCCAAAGCTCTTGTTCTATAAATGAAAAATATTATAAATATGAAAATCAATTTTTCCAGTAATCTATAATTTCAAAAAGAAACTAGCAGATATAAAAAACAATGAACCCTATTTAAGAGAGCATACTCAATAGAATTGGAGCAGCCGAGTCGCTTGCTCCCTTTACAAAATTGGCGACACCAAACCAAGTCATGCATCTTCATGACCAAGTTACACATTCATCGATTTTTCTGGTTAGCCATCAAACTCATCCAATGCTACCTTGTATAGACATCATTTTTGAGCTCATACTTTGATTTCTCTGCTCCCTCTCCCTCTCATATATACATACAATAATTATGCCTAATAATAGTATGTGTTGTCTTTGTGATTGGGAGCATCCTTGCAAAGTATTGAGCGAACCTCCATGATAGATCTGGGAGGCTCCAGGTCTTTCTCTTGCAGTGAGTTCCCAAGTAGCTGCTGTATCTGTGATGCAAAGGTATCATCCAGAACCTGCAATATACAGACAGTGAGACGACGGGTCACACGTGACAACGAGAAAATGCTTGGGCACATCAAAATAGAACATGAAAAGGAAGACTATTGTGTGTTATAATGACATGATAGAAAATTTAAGGAAGTCGTGAGATAGACCTGGCCTGACCCGTCAACCCAACCCACCCTTTTGGGTTGGGCGGGCAACCCTAGATCTGTTAGTATGCCATCTTCAACACAACCCAACTCAGTGCTCCTGACTAGATCGTACAGAGCATTTTTGTTTTCAATTTTAGATTTCATTTTCCTATCTAGAAAATTTCCTGAAGCAATGATCTTGGTACACGGGAACCTTTCAGCACTAAAAAGCTGATAATTCTACTAATGCTATGGTTAAAATAATTAGGTCGACTATAACCAAGTTTTGTAATCAGGGCCAACGCATATAGAATCTAGATAAAAATATGCACCACCAAAAGGACAGTAAAATATTTGCAAGTGTCAAAAGGTGGTCATCCAGCTCTCAAATCAATTTAATCAAAAAATCAATTTAATCAAAAAATCCTCAATCACCTTATATAAGCACCATAACAAAAGAAGCTGCAAAATCATAGAGAGTGACAGCTAATGGGTCCATCTATGAAGCTTGTACCCTGAATGGACATGGTAGGTAATTCTAACCTCCCAATCATCCTGAAGGGGCTCACTAGATTGTTGGCCATAGACCCATATGCATACTTGTATGACTCGGGATTCATATTTCAGTTAGATAATTTTGAATTGAAAGGATGCAGTGCTAATACTTACAGACACTGCAACTCGTGAACCTTTATACCACGACCTATTCTCTTTCCTGTTCTCCAAGAAACTTAGAACATCCTGTCTCATCAGAAGAACCATGCAAGATATCAAATTAATTAATCAGAAGGCAGTGAATGCAACTTGTTAATTAATTCCAGACGCAAGTAACTCACCTGTCCCATACGATCCCAGTAACCTCGACAGATTGCAATGAAGACATGAGTCTCAAAAAGATTATGAAGGTGATTTACTGTGTTTGTCAGCTGGTCTTTCAGTGGCTGCATTCTAGTTCGAACATCGGATTCTACCACATTTTCCTTTGAATCCTGGAGAATCTTTTTCAGTTTTGTAGTGCTCTGCAATCTTGTCTGGAACAAAACAAAGCAAATCAAAAACACATAAAAGAGGAAACCTAATTCCACACTTTGAAGAAAAGAAAATCTTGGTCTGAATGGAAGATTAAGAAACCTGGTGTAATAATGCGAATGAATGCAGAAAAGCATTAGTTCAAGTTGATATGAACAGTTCTGTCAATCTATGAAGTTGTTTGTCTGCGTTTGTGTGTGTGTGTGTGGGTAGGTGGGAGGTGGGGGGTGGGGGTGGTTTAAATAATGCAAAGTGCCATGCCTGGCAGACCATTTATCAGCTGGCTAGAACTACTCTTAAGGATAGCAAAAAAATAACAAGCACAATGCTGTTCAAAAGACTTTAACTATGCTCTTTTTGCATCTATTTTATTGTTTTTTAAAGACATAAAAGCATCTTTGTTTTCTACTGAATGATCATTCAATTGTAAGGTGATCAGTTCATTAATACTCTCCTCTTCGATATTATGTATGGAGTACATTTATGGTAATAGCAGTTCTATTGTTTCTCAAAAATCACTTCCTTTAACTTTATCTTACTAGTCGATCTAATGATGAAGTTCAAAATTCTATTTGAACGCATAAATTTATGTTTATTTGTAAGGGACACTAATCAAAGTGAGAACAAATTAAAAAATAAGCATTCTACTCTCAGAATGACACCCACATTTTCTGCAAGCTTTTCGACGATTGCTTGCAGATAATTTCTGAACTTAGCTCTGAGCATCACTGTAACTTCACTGAGACGCTCCCCAGGATGTGTGTTTCCACCATCAGGGATGCAAGAACCCCATAACTTCAACTGAGTTTCGATCTTGGGACGCAGTACATCAAGCATCCTCTTCATGGAATTCAGAAGGATACCCAGCTGAAAAGCAAAGCCAAATTTTCAGGCCAAAATAATACACATTTAAAGGAAACTTGACGATTTCAGAAGTTATAGCTTACCTCGTCAGTGACCACATAGGAACATACAGATCTTTTGGTAAGCTTCTGGACATATTTGAGGCCAAACTTTTTAGGTGCCAAGTTTTCCTTCAATGGTGATAGAACATCAGCATACTGCTTGTCCAAAGCCTCCACAATTGCCTTCTCAATGTCGGCGATAGCCTTTTTGTGCACAGCCCAAAATGATCAAATAACTTCAGTATCTCAAAATTTCGAGTTATGGTGCAACACAATAAAATGTTAACATCTAATATTACAAAAAATAATTAAATGCCTGTAATGAAATGACCTATGGGGTCTCATATCCTCTACTTTTCTTTCTTTCTTCACATTTTCCTCTCTCTCTCTCTCTCTCTATATATATATATATATGCAATTATTGCCCTATTAAAACAAATGGATCACATATTGAACTTTGGGACTGTTCATTCTTTCCAATGAAATACAAGGAGACTCCTCATTCCATTTTTAATCCCTCAACCTTTGAGTTGGCATCCAATCTAACTTCACCCAGTCTAACTTCAATGAAGCCAAGGATCTCACAGGGAAAACCAGACAATGCTGGTCACCAAAAATCTGTCAATGTTTAAAAACAGGGAACAGAACCAATATTTCTCCAATTACTTCACTACCATAATAGATATAATCCCGCAAAACATAAATAATATTAATAATTAAAATCAGATAATAAAATGAGAGGGGGTGAAGAACCCATCTGGACATACATTCTCCAAAACGAAAGTATACTCTGGCCAGCGGCAAATAATGATCTCATAGTCGTTGAGAGTTTCTTTCAGTCGATCGTACATATCATCAACAAAAGGAGTTGTAGAATGTTGTGTCCTAACTCCTGACCATTTAATCTGCAAACAAATAACTTTAGACAATTCTTTCAAGCATGGAGGTGATAGAACACAAAAGAGGTCATGCAAAGACACACACACACACAAAGGAAAAAGGTTCCTCCACCCTAAGAAATGATAATTGAGTTGACTAATATACAAGCAAGGCAAACAACTGAATTTTTGTGTGCAACTCTTTAGGGTTTAGATTTCTTTTTCCTTTTGTTCGGTACCAGGCAGTAAATCCATACATGATAATTCGATAGCATTAGTGGGCTACTAAGATGAAGATGGGCGCTCTTGTGGAGATTCAAACTTAGGCACAGGATACTATGCCCATACACTTTACCATCTGACATGGATGGCATCTTCATTTTGATTATTTTAGTGCAAGGATAATTAGACAAAATGTTCAGGAAACAAAAAAATTAAAAAGGCTATATGCTGCTAAACTTTTTTTTTTTTTTTTTTATGGGTAAATTACACTTACAACCCATCTAGTTTCTGATAACTACAAAGAAACTCCCTCTAGTTTCAAAAATTACAGAGACACCACTTACTTTTGAAAATAAACTACCAAAAGACACCCTCACTGAAACAGATGTTAATCTCTATTTATTTTTTCGCTTATGTCATGTAATTTTTTAAAAATACCAAAAGTGCCCTTTTATATTTGACCTTAAAGGGGGTGTCTTTATAATTGTAAAAAACTAGAGAGTGTATGCGTAATTTAACCATTTTTAAAAAAATATTTAAAATGCAGCATTTTGACTAGAGGGGTCTATTAGTCATTTTAGATAACCATTTAATGTCGTTGAGGTAATGTCACTGACAAGAGGTGTCTCTGTAATTTTCAAAACTAGAGGGGTTTTATCTATAATTGTCAGAAACTATAGGGGGGTATAAGTGTAATTTACCCTTTATTTTGGTGACTACAAATAGTAAAGCATTCATCATGAAAGCTCAAGGTGAAACCAAAATAAGTGATACTAGTGCTAACCATATGTACCTTATCTAGTTTGCATGACTCGAGCAAAGAAAGTCGCTTATCTTGAATCCAGAGGACAATATACAAGTGGAACAATTCTTTTGCATCAACTCCACCTTTTATAGGACTGAGAAAGAACATAAATTGAGTACGAACCATGCAAACAAATAAAGGATATATTAAAAGTTGCAACCAAAAGTGGAGAATGGACATAAATTACCTAATGTTCCAGCTAGAAAGATCTCTTTGAAAATCTGATGTTGCGATAACAAGTTCCGCTACAGGAGGTGAAGGGCCTGTAGGGGGGCATGCAATAAGGAATGTGCGCAATCTACTGCAAAGCTCTGTGCTGTATATGGATGACGACAGATTTGGGAGGTCTATAAAACTGCAGGTGAGGACACTAATCAATATTAAAACCTTATGTGCCTGACATTAGATAGCCAAACAAACCATCAAGCAAGGAACCATGCCATGAAAAACATGGAAATTTTACAAATATGCCAGTGAAGAAATCACTCCCTTTATGAGCCTGTGTCCGCGCAGGTGCGCGCACACACACTCACAGAGTTAAGGCATCCAGGTTTCAAATTCTAACATAAAATATGCATTCAATCAGGGTTTAAATATTTTCCAGTCCATCAATGTTATAAAAGGCAGCCAATAAAGTTCACCCCAGAAATGTCCTGTTCATAGGATGAAACATGTCAATCACAATCAACCAACAAGTGAGATAAAATGTGTCGCTTGAAAAGGGTATAACAGCACACGGTATCATAGAGAGAAACAGTGAAGTTTTTATTGATTATCCATCATGTCTATGGACCCATCTATTTGAAGTAGGAAAATAAGCTAAGTTCCACCACTCCAGTGTATCAGAAAATACAATTTCATTGAAAGGCTTGCGGCTTCATTTAAAGGCTTCAAAACGCAATAATAAAAAATCTAGTTCTGCTATATCAGTAACCAAGTCAAATATAACTTCTTCTTTTCTGTTGAAGCTCCTCCTAACAAAATGAAGTTACTCAAAGTGGTCACTAGCAACTAGAGTTAAACACAGAATTGCACCATTCTATCAGTTAACTCATATGGTAGATATATATAATACATATTATATAGCATACAAAATGAAACATCTCGCATATAAGCACCATATTTTCAATTATCTCACAATACACAATCCATGAATAGTTTACATACTTTTTTACATTCTCTTGAAACTGTTTTTAATCCTTTCAAGAAAACCAATAGAATATTGCATTAAAAGCATTCCAAAATAAAAGAAGAGAGAGACTCTTTTACATTATTACATTATTTTAGGTTTTTATTCTTACTTTTTTACACCATTTTACCCACTTCTAGAAAAAACTTCAATTTTTCCCAGAATCCAGTATGCCATTCATTTCAATTTTCATCTACATTATATTGAATATAAATACTTTTGAATTCTTGGAAACTCAAAGGCAAGTTGAAAGTGGGATCTTGTGACTCTGGAACCATAAACTTGAAAGCCGCACTAACACGGCACACTATATTTTATAGTAATGCAGCAAAAATATAATTATACCAGCTGTACTAGTTCAACTAAATGGTTTCTCTCTGATAGTGAATGGAAAACTTGTAACATACATGATCCTAAAGCTTGTCTCATTTTACGATTCAGAACATAAAAATGTTATATTCTATTAAAATTTATTTTTTTCCAGACCTTACAGTTTACATATGATTGAATTTATGACATTGACACTAAGATTTTCCTGTAAATGTTTATAATATGTTTTCCTCATATTGGTACACATAAGAACATTGGTACATTTGCTAGACATTCAATTCTGCTCCTAACCCACACCTTCTTCAGTGTAGCCCATCATGGTAGATTGAACTTCCAACCTCCAACAATGAGATCAGTTGGGATGCCCTCTGGATAACATGGATAACATTAGAGCAGCAGCTTATTGGATTCATTATATAATCATCATTTATGTTATATATAGATACATATATTATATGTATATTAACAACTCACATTTAAAATGACAATGGGAAACATATAATATATGATACATAGAATACAGAAATCAATAAAAGATACAATGCACAATTTCACAACCTTAATATTACAGAGGTCTTCATTCACACCAACACTGTAAATTGCACAAAATTCTAAAAATATTTATAAAATTATTGGTCATTTCAATAATCTTTTGCTCATTTAAAAAAAAAATGAACTTTTAAGCAGGTCAAGAGCTCCAAGACATGAATGAAAATTCAACTTTTGATCAAAGTTTACATACCATTCACATGACAGGTTGAGAGAATATACCTGGGGAGTATATGTTGATTATGGATCTCTATATCAGTAAAAATTTCATTTCTAATGTTCAAGCAAAGGGATTTCATCTTCTGGTAAGCAGTAGAAGTAGTAACAACATCAATCAAATTGCCTTCATTATTGTTGGTCACAAACTCATCTGTCTCGGCCAAGTGCCTTCTTGATCTCTTTTTCGCAGCAGCCTGGGGAGACCTACCACTTAGTAAAGTAATAGAAAACAGAAACTAAGCAAGCATCATTGTGAAAAATGTCAGTTTCTTGAACCTGGAAATAGTGGCATAGGTTATTCTGTGCCTCTGGAGACAGAATATCGTGAAGAAGTGTGTACAGTTTTACAGCAGGTTCCAATGCAGGGGCTGCAAGCCCTGTTGCTGGCTTAAAAACATTTATTATCCCTGACAGAGATGACTCATCCAGTGACTTGTAGTTCTCAAAAACGAGAGCAAGGATTTGTTCAAGTTGATCCTTAATTTCTCCTAAGAGTCGGTTCTGGTGAAGTAGACAGCAATCATGCATGTTGAGTTAGAAAAAATATGGGCAGTAGGCATTATATTTATATGCCAAAAGCATTCAAACGTTAACACAACTTGACCGATGAGGAACATACAGTGGTGCAATGGATGCAGTAATAATAATAATAATAATATTTACATACTTCAAACTGAAAGTTTTAAATTGTACCTCTTGATGACTCAATGAACTCTTTCGGTGGCCTTTCATAACTACAGGCAATAACAAATCATACACCAAGTTGAGACAGTCAGCCGTTGGTGTCGCGACATCCATGATATAAGAAAGGTATCTGTCCACATTGCCCATTTGAAAAACCATTACAATATGAATTTGCCCAAATAATAAAGCTTAGTAGTCATAATAAATGCATGACATGGCTTTCTGCAGAGAGAAACAACCAACCTAACAACATTCCATTACCTCAGTCTGGTGTACACATCAGAAACCCCATAATATGATGCAAATTCAGTGAGTAACCATTTCCATGGACCATGGAGCAATAAATTTCTTTGTTGAAAATGTTGAACTTTCATAGCAACCTCTAATACCAAGTCATAAGCTACAGTTTCTGCAACAGAGCCACACTGAGACCAAAAAGAAGGGCAGTTAATATCAATAAAATCACACCTAAGTTTAAGCCATGATAATATGAAGATTCCATATTTCCACATTCAAACAATAAAAGATCAATCTTAATACAGATTCTATCTTCAAACAATAAAAGATACATATATTGAAATTTTTAGAAAGGACTTCATCATTGATACTGAAAAATCTCCGAATGTAAAAATGAAAATTGCATTAATTTTATTCTTTTTTTGCTGAAATTTCATACAATGTCAATGTTCTGCTATCTAAGAAGAAGGTATGTGTTTGATTCTTTTAATAAAGAGGTGATGAAAACTATTGAGATGAAGACCAAGGCTACATATGAAAACAAGAGAGTAAGAACAATAATGATACTGATGTTACTCATAGTATACCAAACTATATATCAATACTGTCGAGCAAAGTCATCTTTTACACTTCTAACCAACAGCTTTAAAATTAACAAGAAGACAGATACATACCAAAAGCCTCAACATATTGTTACAAAAATAGACAGAAAATGACCTCTTCATTTGTTAAAGAGTGTATTCTTGAGACCTCAACCATCATTTTATAGCAATCTGATTCAGTAGCCATGTGCCATTCTTAAATCCTTTTAACTGAAAGATCTCAGGTCTGCTAATGCTTCAGACTATAATAATCTAACTATGACTCAATTAAGATTTAACAGCTAACAAAGAACTCTTAGTAAGAATATAGCTGATTTATTTGAAGGCAATTGAAGTTTAGGGTATCGCACCTTAAGATGACTATTTTCATCTAAACTTGTTGAGTAATTGATATAGAGTTGAATTTTTCCAACAAGTTCATGTTCTGGCTCGCGATAAATAGACCACCAGCGTAGTTTGTCCCCCTGCATTGAACTTATATATAAGCCTTCCACCAAAACAATCTCCAAAGCTAATTAATCTTGATGTTATAATAATCCTCCTTTTGGATCTCAGAAAGAATGAGGAAAAGGAAATGAAAGTTTTGGAAAATGCTCAAGAAATGAAGCCATTTTGGAAGCATTATAAAGTACTTTCCTTTCCTTTGTCTCATTCTCTCCATTTACCAAATGGAGCCTAAGGATTCAAAAAATTTCACCGTCTCTTCAGCAATAGTAGCCACTTGAGCAAGGACACGACCATAGTGCTTTCCCTTGGAATCCTGGACTTCAACAATTAGATCATCTCCTACGCTATCTGGAAAGCTGTAAAGTTGTCAATACACTTCTCAAGTAAATCAGAAGACAAAAGAAGCTGAAAATATGACAAGTGTACATACAAGACATGGTTCTCTCCAGATCCAGGTTGCATTCGAATGGCATCCTCTTCAGTAGAACTTTTCAATCTTAACAAACAAGAGTATGTTTCTGATATTTGCAACAAAAAAAAAAAAATACTTTAAGTAGGAGAAACCAAAACCAAAAAGGAAAAGAACAGAATGGATCCAATTAAAAATTGAAGAATAGTAAGTAATAGTATAGGTTAGCAATCAGCTATTAAACAGGTTTATATGCCATATATCGTAAAAGGTAAACAATGGAACCAACTAATAAATGGTCCATAGATTCCAAATACACTGATCAAATGTTTATTATTATTCAAGAATTATCTTTTATCTAGATGGATGCAAATGACTTCAATAACTGAGGAAACTCAAGCAACTATCAAATGATAAGAACAAACAAATGTGATTTATGCCATTTGGTCTACCCAGGAAAAGGACTCTTCAAAAGTCCTACTCAGCATCAAACTCGGCTTGGATTACTAATTGCATTTATAACAATATTATACCTTCTGTATAACTCCCAATGTTAAAAAAAGGAGATCTTGGGGGTGGCAATATCCGCCCCCATTGGCAAATCAAGTAGAGGAGCCAAACCCACGCAAGCTAGAATGTGCAGGGCAATCAGGAAAACATGGAGATGTTCATAACTCTGCATACCTTGCACAACTTCGTATGATGATGAACTGTTGCGTAGAGTTGTTACACCAACTTTCAGGAGTCCAGACACTTGCTTGATATATCGAGTGCTGGCATGCACATATGCCAAGCTTTGACGTGAAAAAGAACCATTTGCTGGAAAACGAGGTGCAACACGAATTTGCCGAAGTGCTTGCCATCCAGTAGAGAGTGATGACTGCAAATTGGAGAAGTGATATCGGATAGAATCTAGTTTTATTGTTGGTGCCCTTAGAGATGACATACTGCAGCCAGTCGGTGGATCAATGGACATTTTCACTTTACGTACTACACAAGGAACAAAATCTCAGGATAGTCTCATTACCAAGCAGTTGTGCACAGAGAATGTCAAAGCTGAAGATGAAATGTTACCTTGCACCTTCATCTTTCCAACAATTTTCTTAGGTTTTGGTGCAGCTCCCTCACTGGCAAGCTCTGAAGAGCGCTTTGCCAATAGTTCCTCCTCTGATTGTAATAACACTAGCTGCAAACTATAATTCAGGTACAGGTCATATAGGAGGTAGGTTTATAGATAGTAGAGAATTACAAATTAAAATCAAAATTGCATGTTTTACAGATTAAATTTCATTAAGAGTGTCCCTAAAACCTGCATGTTTTTAGTAAAGAAATCTAAGTGACATAACATTAGGTTAAACTTCCACAATTGAATTTCACCCTTCAATTATTTGGATTGATCAACAAATAATCGATTCTCATAAACATGCCTAATTAGTTCCACTCTCAGAATGACTAAGATTAGAACCTTTTAAGCAAGCCAAACAAGTAAAGCACAGACACAAATCTTAATTACATAAAATTAATTGTCTTGCAAGCCCAGATGAGATGAGAAAGTAGCCAGGATTGTCTAGGACGTCCCTTTAGGCTGAAACCAATAACAAAAGTGTACATGGGTTATCTTACACTAAACTGGACAAGCATGGATAAAGAAGCTAGTCCAGGAAACATATAGACTTCAAAAGGGAAGAAGTGAGAATCTTCGGACACAAATGTGAATGAAGCTCTTAATATAATGTGACTTGCAGAGGAAACATTTGGAATAAATGACCTCATTAAAAGATCCCTGTTGAGGATAAGATATATATATATACCAAGGAAACCATAATAATTGTGTGGGCGGAAAAATAAAATAAACGGTGCATGGATGGACAGGGTTTAGATATGATTAGTTACACCAATAAATATCTAGATACAAATGAAACTATAAAAATAAAAAAATAAAATATAAAAGTTGTAATAGCAGCCAATGGAAAATTAAGCAACTACAAAATGTTCAATGACGATAAATGTTGCATTGGTAGAAAATACAATTTAAGTCGGTGCAAGTGATGATGCTAGAAGAAGAAAACTGCAGATGAAAACCTATAAATATATAAAATAGGAATAAGTCATCCAAAATCTAAAGACATGGCTTCTTAAAATGATGTAACCACAAAGTGGGATTCATGTCGTTGACCCCAAAAAGTTGGGGCATGGCACCACGGACTAGTAGATCACATTTAACAATAAATAAGCTTTAGAATCTAGCTGATATAACTGAGCATGGAATTGTTTTTTGTCATAATACTTGGCAATCTTCAAAAGTTTTATTTCAGAAAATATTCCACCAACTCCTGTGCCTTTAAAATTTCATGCTTTCATCTAAATAAAGCTGATTCTTTCATTCTATTCTTTGTCTTGTAGCACACCAGCATAGAACCAGAACATTAACCCTTAATTTCATTGTAATTCTCTCTTAATTGTATTCCTAGTCTTCATTTCATAAGTTTATACAAATATCTTGTTTCCAAATATTATGCTTCATCTGGCCCGTAAAAAACTAAAAAAAGACCACTTTGAAAAGTTAGATTCTTTTAGGAAACCATATTAAATGGATCCACACCCATCTCCTATATTTTCATATTCCAATTTTGCCATAAATTTATGATTTTTAATTTGCTTTGCTGTCTTTAACATTCAGTTTATACTGCTACAAAACTTAATACTTTTAAGAGTGGACAAATTATGGAGCAGCTAAAAAAAGGAAATGTGGACTGTTTCTTCTAGACGGAAAGAGTAAGAAAGTAGGACAAAGCCAAATTGAAATGATGGCATTGTGTAAGAACAAGGAGAAGAACTGAACTCACCCAAATGCATCTCGTAATAGAGCACATTCATTTTCCAAAAACATGGGAGCTTCCATGCAACCCCCTGCCCAAGCATGAAGACAAAGGCGCACAGATGCATCATATGCAACCACTGCATGCCAAGGCCCTAGCGCACTGAATTTGATTTCCACAATACATAGCACAGTTAATGAATATGATAAATGATTGGACTAAAGGTGTTGCAAGGGATACAAGATGCCAATAAATCTGCTAATCTCCAATATAGTGTTGATTGGAAATACCTAGCATGAAAGATGGGGAGGCGAGCTGGAACTGAACTAGAAGGTGCAGCAGCTTCAACACCAGAAGTAGTCCTTTGAAACAAAAAGAAGGTAATTTATGTCAAAAATTCCACAAGCATCTCTCTATAACATAGGGGTTTATGAAAGCATATTAATGTGCCTTTAAGTGTAGTTATAGAAGGTTTCTTCCTAAGAAAACCATCAAAGAATTATACAAACCTTACAAACTGGTCAGGAATCCCATTTCCAGTGTTATCTTGTGGATTAACCCCAGGAGATGTGCTTTTTAATGTATTTGGTTCATTTCTGCTTGAGAAATCATGTGCATCTGCTACATGAGGAGCACTTTGTACCCGAGATGCCGGAACTTGCTCAGCACCTTGTTTGATTTCCTGAGCAGAACCACATAACGGAGGTGCACTGGGAACATCATCATCATCATCAGAGAACTTTCCCTTCCGCAGATTTCTTGCATGTGAATCCTGCAAATTAAACCACCTTAGATGGAGTAGTAGTACATAAAATTCAAGTGAACTATACAAATATGAATACTGCAAGTGAAGAACACAGATATTGACAAGATTGTTTGCATTTATCATACTTTAAATTACCATTAGAATCACACATTACTCTAACTAATGACTTACCTTCTTCAACCAACAAAACATATTTTAGGCTAGCAAAATGTTTAGAACAACTTTATGGTTATTCTTTTTTCAGCTGGTGGGCCCAAGTTATTGATTAAGTTGACAGGCACCACATTGAGAACTAAAAAGTTCAAATTTTGCTGGTGCATTTTCTATAATGATTAGTTAGTCCATTAAGCCATAAGTTCTAGAAGCGCATACACAGAAGAAAACACAATGTGACTAAAAAGTTAAAAACATAACCAGTATACCACAAACTAATTCATCAAACCCGATGTTAAGCTGCACTCAAACATTCCACTAAGTTCTTGTCCTTAGTTTCAAAAGTCCAAGAATAAACTCCACTGCAAATATGAAATGCATCACTCCACTGCAGATATGAATTGCATCACTAAAGGGAGAATGTTGTCATCACTTATGTAATGTAAATCAATGCTCTCACAACCTTGTAACATATTCTATGCTTTTGAAGTGAATTCAATGTTTCTTATACATTCAAAAGGAAGAAAACTTAAAATATGTATATGCCACAGACGCATAGATAAAAGTAACCTACAAAAGATTGCTATGCAACAAGGTACAAGCCAAAGACCTTTTTAACTGCAGTTTCTCCATTAACCCGTGAAGGAACGCTTGACGTATATCCTTCCGAAACAGATGCTCTGGTGCGAGGCACAGCTCCATTGTTGCTCACAACTTGGGTAGAGGAAAATTCGGAGCTAGCAGCAGAATCTGATGACTCATCCTCAGTATAACCATTCTGCCTAACCGGGTACCTACCGTTCCCTCTAATAAATCTCTCTGCCACATTTCCCTGTCTCCCTGCAACCGTTTCCATCGAAGAACTAACATCTGAATACATGTAATCATCGGAATAAGTAGCTCGCTTTTGCAAGGGCTTGCCATATCTATGAGCAGCACCATTAGGAATCCTATCATCTTGTGGCGAAGAATCAAGCGAGTATCTTCCTCCATAAACCTCCTCTTCCGTATCAGTACTCATATCATCATCTGACCCGGAACCACTATCATTGGCATTGCCTGGCATACTTGACACATGAATTACACTTGATGGCAAGTGCCCGCTTCGAAATTTTGATGGAGGAGGCAGTCCACATCCCCGGCCTCCATTGCGAATATTAGTAATGGGATCAATTCGACGTACAGGGTTCGACATTGAGAATGGCACTTCTTTCTGCGTCAGAACAGAAGTTGAATTTAAATTTTCAAAATTGAAGGCAATTAAGAAAGACCCAATTCCCAGTTCACTATAAACAAGTAAATTTCAAAAAATAAAGTGAAAATAGTAAATTGAATCTCAGATAGGAAGAATTTCCTTCAGCAATTCAGCTTAAGAACAGAACCCTGAATCATTGATTTAGTTTCAATTTCTCAAGACTGTAAGCAAATCAAGTAACACCCAGATCCCAGTGCACGACAAGATGGAAAATTTTGGAAAATTTAAAAAAAAAAAAAAAAAAAAAAAAAAAAAGAGGTGAAAAGGCGAAAGAAGGGGAATGTGTGATGGATGGTAAACCTCTCTAACCCAACGAAGGGCATTCTTATCCAGGCCTTCCGTAAACATTATTGCTAGGGCTTTGTCTTCAACCTACACCCAGAATCAAATCTCAAAAACTGCAAATCCAAAACATCATACCCCTCTTTAAGCAAACAGAGCAACACACGCACTAAATCCAACTTGAGATATTAAATGACACCCAAATCACTACTGACACAACTAAACAAGAGTAATGCAAAATCTAAATAGAGAAAGAAGAGAGGTTTAGAGAGAGTTCTTTTGAGAGGGAGAGGGAAACTTACAGCAGAAGATTTGGATATTTCGAGACGGAAGAAAAAGGTAGAATCTGCCAAAGAAGGTCTCCTATTCAGCAGTGTGAGAGACTGTCAAGTGTAAAAGTGTAAATGGAGACCTTAAAACGCCTCTGCAAATTAATGGGTTTCTGTTGCTTTCTCTTTCTACTCCAATCCTTTTCCTTTTTTATATTTTTTTCAAGCTTTTTCCTTTTTTTTTATTTGGTAGATTTCCCAGTTCCCCATTCAAAATTTTGAATTATTAAAAATTAAAAATCAATAATGATAAATACAAAGGAAATATTTCCTATTTTGCCAAGGAACAAAAAGTCGGTCCCATCCAAAATAAAACGGTGGCGTATTTAATCGGAGGATTGAGGGATTACGGCGTCGTAGATCTGGGCAACATGGGCGAGAATAAAGGGATCACGTAAAAGAAGAGAAAGTGGGCGAGTGTGGACGTGGCAAGCAGCGGTTGGAGAATTTAATATAAGAGTCGAACGTTGGAAGTGGTTAGTGGGAACGAACGCTTTTACTATGATTTTAATTCCCGCTTTTTTCAAATCTAAGAAAATAAGAAATATAAATAAGATAGAATGGACATATTTTTTTCATATAATTAGTCCATTTTTTTTAGGAGACATAAAATTAATATTTTGAAAAATCGACCGTTTGATTAGATAATATTTTTATAAATGTTATATCTATCAAAAATCACAGTGATCTAATAATCGATTTTCAAAATATTGTCCGTGAAATTTTATGATTATATTTTCTGTTGGATGATATTAAACTTATTTAACTGTTTTTATTTTAAAAATTAACCATCGAATCACTGTAATTTTTTACAAATATAATGTACATGTAAAATTATCTAATTCAATAATCAATTTTTCAAAATATATCTCCTAACAAAAGTGAACTTGCTATAAGATCGCAAGAACCGTCCTTACAGGCTTACAGAATTATGAATTGTAAATTGGAATGGGAGCAAGAAAGTGGGGGCCAGGCACATGGGGTATTGGTATTTTTGTGTGTGGAGGAGTCTTTAGCTAGCTAGCCGACATTTTGACGTGACCATCGTCTGTTATGGAATGTTTTATTTGAATTAAAATATTAAATACCCAATATGCCCCTTCGGATCCGTCATTTTGACAACTAATGTGGACCGAGACGGCTAACGTCACATGCCTCTTAAGTCTTTACATTACTTTGCAGTGACGGCCAGTCTTTTGAAAAACGCACAAAAAATTTGCGGCAAAGGCGTCGGTGATTGAAGGTTTTTAATACAAAAGAAGTAGCGGTGGACGAGTGCAAAATTCACTTTTTTTACACCATCATAAATGGTGAATTTAAAAGAGAGCAATGCTAGATGAAATAAATTTTAAATTAAAATTTTTAAATCAAATGATGTATCAGATTAATAGAGGTTTGATTTCTGTACATTTTAAAAATATATAAAAATCAAGACAATATTATTCTGACACATCATTTGATTTAAAAAATTTGGTTTAAAATTGCTCCACTCAGTATTTTCCTTTAAAAAGAGATGCAAAATTCATTTTTGCATTCAAATCTTAATTCTGGCCAAATTTTAAATGATTGCATGTTATTGATACAATCTTTTTAGGGAATGAGCATCCACCATACGTTTCTGTCAAGACAACAAATGCGCAAACCAACTCGTAAGTATGGGCTTGAACTTAGACTGTAATTTTTTGTTTTTATCTAATCCCCTCCTTGTATTTCTACTTTACTTTTGGCTAATGTTATGGAGATGCCATCTACCCGAACTTATTTATTTGCTGTTTAGTTTCCTTTAATGCAATAGAAATTTGTGTTTGGTTTGAGGGAATAGAGATAGAGAGAGGACCTAAAAAATAAATTGTGCACCATTTGATGACTTTGAATTAAATGACTGTACATTTCATATTATAGATCCAAAAAATGAATTTGGATCAAAATAGATGGATCTAACTATTGGAGTTGCTCTTAAATCCAACAACTAAAAGATTTTGAACACTGAAAATCATCAAGCGCTTGCTCAAATGCTTTACTCTAGCTAGCATTTATCATAATTTTTGGAGGAGGCAAATTATTTTTTTAGGTTTAGAAGTCAGTCAAAAACAAGATATAAATTTTGTTGATTTATCAACATAAATTTGGGGAAAAAATGCTCATTTTTTAAAAATTCATTTAATAAAAATTATCTGTAGTAGCTTTTGAAGATCACATTCATTAGAAGTTACCGTCCTACTAAAATTAAAACTAAGTTACAATGCTACTAAAATTAAAAAAATTAAATCTAATTTGCAGTTACAAAGTATTAATTTTTACCAATTTACTTCACTAAAAATAATATCTCTTAAATATGTTACTAGTATTTAAAACATGAGTTTTGGCTCGGTGGTTCATGTCACTCCCATTATGGGATGAGATTTTGAGTTCTCCTCCTCATGGATGAGAATTGACACATTTGTTGCTTCTGTTGGTGTATTTTAATAAATAAAATAAATAAATAAAAGCTTACATATCTTCCCTTGTCCTACATTAGTTAAAGAATAGAATAGAAAGTGGTTTATTAGCTCTCTTCTTTACTCATGCTTAGTGAAAGCTTAGAGAACTTAGCACCTCACGTGCACAAGAAATGAAGAAGGTGGATGAAGTTTTCAAAAAGGACCAACACCTGTAGCTCTCCTACTTGGATTGCTTATATACCTAGCTATGGTCAAACTTATGCACATTCTGTAACAGTCTATAATTCATTTTTATAATTTATTTTTTTTTTGTTACAGATTCAAATTAAATCAGATTTGATTCACATGTTGAATTGGTCATATAACCCACATCTGTTATGAATTTTATTAAAATCAGATTTCAATTCTAAATTGAATTTTTTCATAACTTACATTTTCATTCATAGATACTTATTAATTTCTGCAGCATATGTTACATCTTGCTACACCTATAAATAAAGACCTCTTCATAGCATTTTCACTCACCAATTCACAAGCTCTCTGTTCTCTCTTTCATTCTCTACAATTTCCAAATTTTTAAGTGTTTTGTGAGCTTTTCTTTGAACAAAGAAATGTAGTGGATCGGATTTTCCGTAGTGGCACGAATCATTTTAAAGAGACCGACCTAGTCCGCGCCTCAACCCGTCTTATTTCATTTGTCTTTAATTTTTTGAGGTAATATTGTTTTATTATTTCCAACAACTTCCCTCCCTATTAATTACTAGCTAACTCGACGGATGAATATCAACTTGTCAAAATAAAAAAGTTCATAGTAAAAAAATTTTAAACAATATAAATTCAATTTTATTATTTTAAAAAATATTATATATCAATTTGACACTCATTCTTAAATTACAATCTTAAAACACATGTAACTTCAAAATTTTCCAATAAAATTGACATTTGCATTCACCAAAACTATTTTCCGCTAAATTATTTTTAACAAAATCATTCTTACGAATTATTTGCTTGTCAGAAACCTTTTAAAATGGAAAACTCTATTATTGTTGGCCCAGTGTTGGAGACTTGGAGCTGATACTGTCTTGATGGTACGTACACATGTTGATTTCTCATCACCTACCGGCAGCTTGTGTGAATGTGTCGAGGATTCAACTCTGACCTATTGAACCCCCGCTTTAATTTGAAATATTTTGAACATTTTAAACTACTTGAAAAGTTTTGGGTCACGCCCCCAACACTTACTAAATGCCCACAACCGTAGCCCTAATCTCAATTTTGAGCTAAGGTTATGGCAGCAGCTAAAACTAGCCTAAAATTATTTATGCAAAGGGTATGTTAATCTTTTTTTTGGTTTTTTTTTTCCTAAACATAAAGTATCCAAATCTATTTCTGTTAAGGTTGCATGAATTTAAATACGAAATCACATGTAGATCTCATTCGTCACAATAATCAAAGTACAAAAATTATATCGCAGAACCTCCGGCCACTTCATGAGAAGATAATAAAAATAAATAAATAAATAAAGGATTGATTTTACTAAATTTTATATTTAGAAAAAATCTTTCAAAATCTCAAGACTTATGGGTTTGGCTGATCGAGATTACACAAGGCATTAATCTAAGTCCACAAATCTTTCTTGTTCCTTTGGGTAAGCAGGCAATCCACCAAATCCTGTCATTAAATTCTTACCAAATTGGCTTGAAACCTTGCTCTAATTACTTTATTACTCACAGCACCATTATGCCATGGTTTTAAAGTAAGGTTTGAGTGTAAGCCAATTATGTCTATACTGCTATATAATAATTATTTTATTTTATTTTTAAAAAAAAAAGGGTCATTAGTGGTCCAACTATATAGAACCTACCGGGGCCCTGTGCTTTTATTTAAATTATTAATGATGAAAGGGTACTGGTAGCCATTACTTATAAATGATTATTTTCTTTGTTTTGCCAATCTACTCCCTTAAAACACCTACCTGCCTCATTTGAAGATTGGGAGGAAAAAGACAGGGTAACTAAACATATGTAAATGACACTAACTTGTATAAACAACAATTAGAAGGGGCGATGCGCATTATGTGCATATATTATTCCTTTTTTCTCTTGCTCTTATTCATTAGGTAATTCAAACTTCAAACTACTTATTTTAGAAACTTTAATAAGTAATGATTTTCATGTTGTAATGATTAGAAAATTTTTAAAATTTATAAATTGATTACTTTACACCAATAATTATAGAATAACATGAAGATATTATTAAGGAATATTTTCAAAAATGAAATTTAAACATACTAATGAGGGAATTCTTTATATCTACTTCAATTTAATTGAGGGCCGTTTGTATCAATTTCTCATAAAATCTCTTTTGGAGTTCAAAATTTTATTTGATCTAAAAGTGATAGAACGATTGAGAAGTGATAGAACGATTGGCAAAATTTTCATTTTAAAAGTTATTGTGGCAAAAGTTAAAGGAGACAATTTATGTCACAATTACTTCTAGTGAAGAGATAGTTTTCTAAAAGTGAATTGAAAAAAAAAATGCTAACACAAGCAGCTTGAGTAGAGGAGATAGAGAAGCATATAACTTTTTATTTGTTTCTTTATTTATTTTGCTAAGGACCTTCAAAGAGGATAGCCAACCGCAGGAAAGATGCAATTTGGTAACCAAGTTTTATTCCACCACTGTTTGGAAAATTCAATTTTTTCTGTAAATTGGTTAAGCCTTCTATTGTAAAAAAAAGGCATAAGCACTTTTTTTTTTTCTTTATTTAAAAATTAGATGGCAAAAAGGGTTTGGATCTAGCCCATCCAATTTCAGAATTGCCATACAGGCCCTAACTACAAAAGAGAACATACTCCCACTGTCCCACACATACCCACACATCCCATGTAAGCACATCTTTTGCATGAACCAGACCTCATGTCTTTCACACACGCAATCTTTTCACATGAACGTTTTAGAATATCAAAGTCCTCTCTAGTCATACATTTGACACTTAAAAAGGTTGGAGAAATACGAGCACGGCAAAAACAAGTAACAAGTATGTGAAAGTTGACAGAACCCAAGCAAATGAGTTAAGAAAGAGATAGGAGAGAGAGAGCATCTGAAACAATTCCATAATGTTTTTCACAGATTTAAAATAGGTATTATATTCCTCTCCTTAACCCTTATTTCAAACAAAGATTATTTCAAATTCCAATAATTTGCATCATTTTTTTGGGGATTCTGGTAATGACAACCTCGATGATGAGCACGAAGTGCTACAAACAGAATTTTATATCTAAATAACTCCAATGTGAAATTCTCAGTTGTCAATGAAGATGCATTATTTCAAGATCAAAAACTAGTTGACTGGAGCTCTTTTGTGAACTCAAACACGTGCCTAGAATATGAAACATGATTTTTGTTGGGTGCTATTTAAGCATACATCTCATCAACAATACACTCGCCGAGAAAAACTTTGATGCTCCGAGGTGAACCACAACTGCCTTCTGCAATAAGCGCTCTGTCATTGGCAGCCATGTGTGCAATAATCTTGTAGATCATTTCGATCTGCAACCGCAAAGCATTATGTTATTCACAAATGTAAAGCAACAAAACTAAATAACAGCTGTTTCTTAAAGAAGGATATTATATGTACTTCTTCCGGAGCATGGCAACGTTCAGCTACTTCATCAAGCGTCAATGGTTCAACAGGCTCTTTACAGCTGAAAACAGAAAAAAATACAATGCTAGTAATCAGCGTCAAACCTACTGCCAACCAGGAAAAATGAAGAAATGCATAAAATAATAAAATAAAAATAAATAAGAAATTGTATATTCAACCTGACCCGTTTCCTCGGTCACTAATTTTAAATGTTTAGTTGTGTTTAGAACACCTGAGTTTTAGACACCTCAAGTGGTCGGAATCAATGTCTTATGGCATAGGTGGTCTGTTTACAAGTTTCATTTTGTGTATAAGAATTAGGTATTCAAACCCCACAAGAGAAGGGTTCCTGGCTCTTGGGCAGGCAAGACAAACAATGTGACATCTTTCCAGAGACTTCAGAATCCCATATGTTTCTGCAACGTTTTGCTTGCACAGCCATGTGGAGGGTAAAAAGAAAGAAGGTAACCTAATATTTGTTACAGAACCAGGAAATGCAAATATGTTCACTTTTGATAAAGATGGAACGTTTTTGTTAGAAAAAAATAGAAGGGATACAAACAAATACCAGTATTCCACACCAATGTATAGCAGGTTACCTGATGACACCTTTAGCCCAAAGGTTTTAAAAGATAAAGACACATCATTTTTGGTGCTTGCTTGGATTCAGCAATCACTGGGCCCCGTTCAATCACTCTGGGCACCATTTAATCACAGTAACAGTTCTGACAGTGATTTTGGCAGCTTACTGTTTCAAGCAATTCATCTTTTTTGAAGAATAGATTTTCTGATGTTTATAACATCATAGAACTGATTTGACAGGATTCTTCTCACTATAGAACAAATGCACAAAAAATCCTAGATTGCCATAATCTTGGAATGATGAAATCAGACCTGGCCTCATTGAGTACTGAAAGAACCCGCTTCTGAAGAGCTAATACTTCTCCCGCTGCTCTTTTCCCTGCTTCCACACCTGAGATAACAATAGAGTGCACACACAGAATGATCGAAAGAAAGAGAAACACAAGTCAGATGAAGTGATTCCAGATACACAAATTGTCTTCAGGTTAAATAGATGGGTATCAAAGGCATAGTAACTTCAAGACAATTTTTCATGGGCAGGCAAAGGTAAACAAATATTTACCAGGTTGATGGTAAGCATTGATGTTGACTAGAGAGGCATATATCCCAACGGCTCGCTCATACAATGCTATTAGAGCCCCCACAGATCTAGGTGTAACTTCTTGTACAGTGACTGTAATTGACTCCCGATCATTCGCATATAGAGCTGCCCTTGTTCCCTGGACAAACTCAATCAGTTTTGGCAGGATAATTAGAAAAATAAATATACTATGCCTTTAACGATAGTTAAAACAATAAATTTGCACTTTTATCTCTTCTTTCAGAGCCATCGCACAATGCTCAATAACAGGCACTTGTTATGTCATTCTATAGGGAACTGGGAACCCAATACATCCCAATATGGAACAGTGGATTTGATTTTAGGTGAAATGGGGCAACTAAAAGAAAACAGCACTGGTATTCTTTCTACTATGAATCAACTGATAAATGTTTGATTAAAAAAATTTTGGGATGCCTACCTGGATTGCCACTGAACGTTTAAGTCATAATATAATTAGGGATGGCTATGGGGTGGGGCGGGTTTTCTACTCCCCGCCCCTGACTATAAAACTACTCCCCATTCCCGCCCCGTACTCCGCCGGGGTACGTAATTCTATCCCCGTCCCCGCCCCGCCATTTCAATAATAAATTCAAAATACAATGCACTAAATGTGCTTTTAAGAGAGTTCACGTGTTATACTTCTAAAATAAATAATATTTCAGCAAACTCCCTCACATGGTTCCACTTGAAAAAGCAAGTGTTAAATTAGATATTTTGAAAAATTAACCCTTGGATTAGATATTTCGCTTATATATATAATTAATTAATTAAAGGAATCATGTAAGAAGAATGTCCATTTTTTGTAGTTCATCTCAAAAATATGATTTTTTAAATTAATCGTTTGATAATTGAATAAAAAGAGAGAGTTAACCAACTCAACGCAATAAGGGAGGCTTGACTTATTATATAGGAACATATAAGAATGGTTAGAAAATGTTAGATTGTTAGTGAGATTACTGAGATGCGAGAAATCAAGTAACCAGTATTAGTAAAAAAAATGGTTTAAAATGTTAAAACTGATTGGAGGGACATTAAAGTTAGGAGGTCATTAATAATTTAAATTCTATATTTTAAATATAAAATTTATATAAGCGGGGAATCCCTACGGAGCAGGGCGAGGCATAGTAAATCCGTCCCCGCCCCGTACCCCAAAAAATTCAAAAAAAACCTGCCCCTATAGGGGTGGGGCCATCCCTAAATATAATGGACCTTCCTGGCAAATAACCCATAGCAATAAGGCATTTAATTGTTGGAACCTTAAGAGGTATATAATCCGGAAAATGCTATATGCCCCAAAAAAATTATCCCTAAAGTGTATCCCAAATGATGCGGCAGAAGATCTAGTCCTCTTTTTTAGCAAATTCTCTCATTTATAAGAAATGAAGGGTTTGGATTCATTTGAGATACTTTTTTGGGAGAATTTTTCGGGTATGTATTATGTATAGCATTGCTCATACAATCCACCACAACACACACTAAGGCATTACTTCTTGTCAGTTGGTCACTATCCCAACCTGCTGTCATTTTTCATGTTGCCTACACATAATATACTTATGGAGTCCCGAGTTCAGACACAAGAAAACTGCATCATAATAAATTAGGAAACTAACCTGTAGCATTCCAAAAAGGTAGTCACCACATGTGACACCTGGTTCAAGCTCCCAATCATGCCCAGGTGGTCTATCACGTAGAACTTCAATGAATGTCACAAAGAAGTTATGCACACCCTCTCTCAGTTGTTGTATGTAACTGTACAAAAGCACACACACATGAGGCATAATCACAGTTTATATGATATCTCACATATATTTAAAAACAAGAAGAGAAACTTACGCATGCTGATCTGTGCTCCCTTTATTTCCATAGACAGTAAGTCCTTGATTCACCTGTCAAAAAGAAATAAGGATGAGGACGACAGATCAAGAAGTTATATTTCTAAACCAAATTACAATGCCCTGACACATGACTGAACATCTTTACTAAAAACAACTAAAATTCTTGTGCAGGACGAGAACAAAAGGAAATATGAATGAACTTCTGAAGCATCCTCAGTCCTCATCAGGCAAAAAATGACCAAGTAACATTTAAACATGTGGCTCATATTGTCTTATATGCTTCAATCTTAATAATTATGCTGGTGATTAAATTAAGAGTAATCTTCTAGGTAATCAACTATTACCCAATTCAAACAAGTAAGTTGTACAAACAAAAGATTTGACTTGGTTTGGTTGCATATACCCGATTACCATCCAGGTCAAACTCCTTCCCAATTGATTCCATGACCAGCTGCTGCAAATACCTACTAAATAGCAACAAGCTATCCTTGTAAGGTAGGACAACCATATCCTGTGGAAAGCCAAAGAGACAAAACCACAGCTACTTATAAGTAAACCAAAAACAATACAACCCAGAAAGTATGCTGATAATGCATAGACTCAAGGTGTTAATACCTTGGATCCCACTCCATCAGAAGCCCAATACCAGGATAAGGCTAGCAAAGCTGCAGGATTATTTCTCACCTGAACAAAAAAATATATATATATATATATATATATATAAATCAAAATGGGAAGGGATTTTAGGGGGCAGTTATAGGACATTATGAGTATAGGAAGGAACCAAATAACTAATACAATTAAAGAGTCATCATTTTTACAGTCAATTGTGCAATCTCTCACCAGGTTGATATATACTAACCACTGGACTAACCCAATGGTCCTTGTAGGATGGAGTAGCCAAAGTAACCAAAGTGCTTGCACATATACAGCTTCTTATCGATGACAATATATCGACATTTCATCAGAACAACACTCCATCTTAGTTTCTGAATAATGTTGTGCAAATCAGAATCATGTTACCTCTCATAAGTTATATCACATGCTCCCATCACAGTCAATTTATATCTATGTTCTTTTCCAATAACCCCTAGGTCAACTACTCAATTTACAGAGTGACTACAATTTGGCATGAGAACAGAATTACCCTCTGCACATCCACCAATTATTTTCCAGAAAAAATGAATTTGGAAGTTTCAAGTCCACGAGACCCCATAAACAGTGAGTTGGTTACAACACGATATCTATAGTGGGAATCAGCACTCACAGCCACAAACAATACCTATGCATGGAACACTCCATTTTCTATCATTCAGAAACTTCTTTCTTGATTAAATAAATAAATAATTCAGAAACTCCTTTATCCTTCAATCTCAAATAGAGAATTCTCACAAGATATCAAAGTTTTGTTTTTGTTTTTGTTTTTTTTTTTTTTTTTTTTTTTTTTTTTTTTTTTTAAAGATAAAGATCTTTACCACAGTGGTCCTATTTGCCTCATCCATCAATGATGCGCCAGCAAGCATTTCCCTAATGTCAATTCCCTGATGTAAGAATTTCTCAAAAATGAGTACACAATTCTAAATGTGATAGATGAACACATCAATTTTGAATTTAATGTCACTAACCTGAAGAGCTGCTGGAAGGAGACCAACAGCAGACATTTCAGATGTTCTGCCACCAACCCAGTCAAACATAGGAAATCTAGCTACCCAACGCTCAATTCTTGCAGTGTTGTCTAATAATGAATTTTCTTGAGTAATAGCAACACCCTGCATAAGTACACATGTAAGCAACAGATAGAACTTTGCAGTTAAAAGAAAGAAGAAAAAATTACACACACAAGCATTATCAGTGTATTCAGCTACTTATATTAAGTCAACTGTTCATCATTTGCAACCCTTTAAAAAGGAGAACTACCCATATCTTCTTCTCTAATTTTCACCGAGACAACCAGAAATTTTGACTTTGTAACTTGAAAGGACAACATGCATACAACAACAGTCACACTAGAGTCAAGCTCAACCTTATACAAATGTCAAAGGTCCATCAAAATCAGACACAAACCATGCCTGCAATGTAGTATCGAGCAAAAAAAAAATCTATATTAAACAACTTAATTTGCAATCATACCCAATCAATTAGGTTCTTTTGCACTTCTAGATAGACTCACATAAATCAAGCTATCATCTTGTGATCAGGCAGACACTATAGTCAAATAATTCCAGTCTATATAAATGAAAGTCATGCAGCAAAATAAATTACCATTGAACAATTTCTATGAACACAATTTACAGGTGGTTCACACACCAACAATGACAGCAAATAAACATGTAATGTATGCTTAACAGGTATACAAATACACACAGAAATGGTACAGCAGACAAGAACCATTAACCTTTTTTGAGCAAGGCTCTACCAGATAAGATAAATAATAAGAACCTGCAATAGCAGGTACTTACAACAACTATCACATTCCACAATAATATAGGCTAGGGATGGCAATATACGCCCCGATACATAAATACCGGAATAAAAAATACTTGTTTTATTAAAATAAAAGGCAAACTTACGTAGGTGCCCTTAGCAGATAATAGTATTCACTGACTTCTTTTGCTTCATGCTTTTACGAGACTCATATGACCTTAAGCTCACTTCTCCCATCAGTTCTCGCTCTCCCTTCTGAGACTCATCAGTTCTCGCTCTCCCTTCTGAGACTAAAGGCTTACATTTATAGCCAAGAAGATGGAATTTTTTTTCCATTCTTTAATGGATACTTTAAGACACCTTACTCTTGCAACTTCCATGTAGTATTTTTTGCCTTCTCCTGCAAACACCTAGCTAGCTAGTTATTAATAGCTAGTTATTATAATATCCCCCCCCCCCACCCCCCCACTTGCTAACTTCTAGATAGATAATTATAATATAGCAGTCCTCGTTTTTTTCAAGGATGATGACATAAACTTCCAGCCTTCCACATGCTTCTAAATAATTCCATGTGGGAAGTTTTATGCTAATGGAGGGCTAACTACAAGCACATTAGACTTTTCTGGTACATGTGTCCTGCATAAATTGGAGTCGACCAATCTAGAAAAATCTTAATACTACTTCTATTACTTCTAAAAAAAAATTATTAGCTATTAAACATGGACTAAAAAGATTTCATCTTTATTTAGCGCCTGTTAAATTTATAATTCACACTGATAATAGATTTGTTCGAGATTTCATCAAATCCAAAAGAGGTGAGGAAAATCCAAGATGCGTTCGTTGGAATAATTTTATTTGTCAATATGTTTTTTATATTATCCATATTAAAGGTACTAATAATTTTCTTGCATATTATCTTTCAAGGGACTACAATGTTCGACAGGGGAAAGAAGCCCTTTAAACCCCCCGAGAAACAAGCTCGATCTGCAAAAACTGAAGTAGTTCCAGTAAAGGACGCTTTTCCAAATTTGTAAAACAAATACAATAGATTGATGATTATGTTGAGGAAAAAACTTCTATCATCCTCAACTTGATGAATCTAACTGATCAGCAGGAGGATTCTTATATGAATAGGATTATGAGAATATGCCTCTTTAACAAAGCTCAAAAAGTTTTACCTAGAGAAATGTTTTTTTTATAATCAACAATTATATTAAAAAGTTGGAGGACAAGAAGTCCTACTTACAAGAAGATCAAAAAAAAAAAAAAAAAACAAAGAAAAAAAAAAACAACATACTCAAGGATTACAAATAGCCACCCAATTATCCCTAATGACAAACAAAGGAACACCCTTAAACTCTCTCGTTACCGAAACCCACAAAGAGGTTAAAAAACAAATTTTATCCCACAAACTTTGAATAGACAGACTTTTATCATAAAAAATCCTTGCATTTCTCTCAAGCCAAATTACCCAGAAAATAGCCAAAACAAAACACTTCCATACAATGGAAGCTCTCAAAGAAGACCCAAAAACCTTAAAAACAATATCCATCATCTGAAAAGCATGTTGAGGAACAACCCAAAGCTAATCACCAAGCTGAAACAAGAAACACCACAATTCCCTGGCAACCAGACAAGGTAAAAAAAGATGATCAATACTCTCTTCCTCTCCACAACACATCACACACCACTGTGGAGAAAGGTACCAACCAGGCATTCTCCTCTGAAGAAGGTCATTAGTATTAATTCTTTTATGAGCCACTGACCAAGCAAAAACCTGAATTTTAAGGGGGCCTTCATTTTCCAAATAAACTTCGCAGGAACAAAGGGAGGAACCAAAGAGTCCTCACATAAAGCATCAAGAAAAGATTTACAAGAAAAGGACCCCGAAAAATGTAATACCCAACCTCTCCTATCCTCAATCAAAGGATTCAGATGAAAACCATCAAGAATGGCCAAAAGAGAATAAAGCTCACCCACTTCACAACCATTAAGATTTCTGAAAAAATGAAAATCCCATGAAACCAGAAACGAATATCAAACCACAAAACTAACAATAAGAGCATTATGGACGAGAAAGATTATACAACCTTGGGAACAACGAAGCAAAAGAATGCTCCCCTCTCCAAACATCCTCCCAAAACCTAACTTTCACCCCATTACCAACCGACAACATAACAAAATTCAAGAAGATGAGAAGAATTTGTGAAATACCTTTCCAAGGGCTACGATAAGCTACCTCCCTACTCACTATAGCATCCCAACAATTATCTTGCAGTCCGTACTTACTCTTGATAACTTTATGCCAAAGGGAATTAATTTCACGAGGAAATCTCCAAAGCCATTTCCCTAATAATGCCAAATTTCGAAGGATAATGTTACCCACAGCAAGTCCCCCTTTAGGTTTAGACCGACACACCACCTCCTAACTTATCAAGTGCAATTTTTCCCCCACCCCCAACCTTCCCGCAAAAAATCTCTCATTAATTTCTCTAAATTATTAGCTACCCTAACCGACACCTTAAACAAAGACAAGAAATATATAAGAATACTAGACAAAACTGCCTGGACCAAAGTCAACCTAGCCCCTCTAGACAACAAACACTTCTTCCAACCATCTAACCTCCTCCTAACTTTGTCTATCACTGGATCCCAAAAGAGACAGACCTAGGATTCCCCCCTAAAGGTAACCCTAAATATTTCAAGGGCCACGATTCAACCTTGCAACCCATCAAATCTGCCAACCTCTTAACCTCCACTTCAGGAACATTCACCCCACTAAACCACTCTTGCCCAAATTCACTCTCAATCCAGACAATAACTCAAACATCTGCAAAATCTTATGAAAGTTCATTAAACATTCTTCATCATTAAACGATATAAAAATCGTATCATCTGCAAACTGAAGATGGGACACATGAACCCTATCCCTACCCACCCAAAAACCTTCCACTAACCCAGCTTCACAAGCTTTATCAACCATCCTACCTAAAACATCAACCACTAAAATAAACAAAAAATGGGAAAGCGGATCACCTTGCCTAAGGCCTCTAGACACTCTAAAACACTCATCAGGTTCACCATTAAAAATCACCAACATATTAACCGAAGACAAACAACCTCTTATCCAACTCCTCCATCTACTACCAAAACCTTTACTCTCCAAAACAAAATCAAGAAAACCCCAATCCACATGATCATATGCTTTTTCAAAATCCACCTTAAACAATAAACCCTCCACATCAAGAATCTACCTTCCTTCCACAAAGGCCCCTTGAGAGTAGGAAATGGTGTCCCAAAGAACTTCTTTTAACCTTCTTGAAAGAACTTTAGCCAAAATCTTATAAAGCAATGTCACCAAACTAATTGGCCTAAAGTCTTTCATTTTTACCGCACTCTCCTTATTAGGAATAAGACAAATAAATGTAGCATTTGTGCACAAATTAACCACCCCATTCTCATAAAATTCTTTAAACACATTCAAAAGATCTAATTTTAAATCATCCCAACAATCTTGATAGACAGTAAGAGTAAAACCAACTGGACCTGGGGATTTATCCCCACTACACTCCCAAACCGCCTCTTTAATCTCTTCCAATTCAAAAGGTCTCTCTAACCAATTTGATTTCACATCACTAATAGGATACCAATCCAAGCCCTCCATGACTGGCCTATCAACTTGAACAGAAAAATATAAATCACAAAAAAATCTCTTCGCTTCATTGATCATAGAATCCTCATCTTCCAAAAAATACCCATCCTTAATTTCCAACCTACTAATAAAATTCATTTTCCTTATTTCCATTGGCAACCTTATGAAAAAATTTAGTATTGATGTCCCCTTCTTTAACCCATTTAACTTTAGCCTTTTGACTCCACAAAACTTCCTCCTTAAACACTACATCCTCAAACTTCCCTAAAAGGTCCTTCCTCTCTCTCCTTAAATCCTCGGAAAGAGACCCACTCTCTTCCAATGAATCCAAAAAACCAACTCTCTCAAATAAATTATTTTTAACAATCTTCAGATCTCCAAAAACCTCTCTATTCCAAACTTTCAACTTTGACTTCACCCAACCTAACTTTTTCATAAACTTAAAACCCTCGTATCCTTGAACACTAACTTCATCCCACCACAACTTAAAATTATCCTTAATAGAAGGATGCATCAACCACATATTTTCAAATCTAAAAGGAATAGGGCCCTATTTGAGAGCCCTAACCCCATCGGGACCAACAAGATCGTTTTTAGCCATCAAACATCCTACACTTTCTCCTCTCTTCCCTCGGCACCTTGGAACCATCCCTTTCTGTGTGTGACTCACCCACTTGTTAAGAATAATGGCCACTGAAATCATCGCAGTCTTCACACTACTCTTCCCACCGTCTGGGTTCCCTACAAAGCCCCAGAATCCTAAACCTTCGACAAAGTCATCAAATTCCTCTCATTTACATTGTTATTATTTAAAAAACTGGGCTTTGAAAAGTTTGAACAGCCCACATACTCTTCACTTTGATTAGCAATCAGCCCACACCCTTTCAAGCCACCATGATTAGTTCTAGTACTTGAGTTATCAGGCCCATTACTCTTTTCAATTGATCCAGCCCTACCATTATTATTTCCAGCATTACTCAATAGGGCCTCCTTAAAAGCAGGCCTAGACAAAGGCCCAAAAGCAATATGAAATCCTGGCCCAACGTAACCCAACTTCTCAGCTTCAGACCCCACCATCACTCCGTGATTATCATCACCTGAATAAATGCTATCATTATCACCATTATCTGGCCTTATCTTCCACATGTTCAACATCAGCATCAAGGTAAACATTAAAGAGTTTGTTGCTGAAACCAACTCTACGACCCAAAGTAGTATTACCATAGTTTTAAGTATCGGGTAACGGGTAACAGTAAAGGATAACAGGTATCGGGTGTATCGGGTGATACGTAACGGGTATCGGGTGTATCGTAACGGGTAACGGGCGCCGTGGCCGTGAATTTTTTTTTTTTTTTTCACACCAACCCCCAAATGCTTTGATATGCTTGTATTAACCTCTTAGTACTATATATTAATGTTTTCAAAGAGTTCTGGTGCATTTATTATTATATTTTTTTAACAAATTTTAAATGTTTTTCAAAAATTTTTAAAGTAATTAGTAAAAAGTTTGATTTCTTTTATTTTAATAAATATTTTTTCATTGTTTTTGATGTTTTTTATTTTTAAATTTTGATGTTTTATAATTTTATACAGAGATTCTAATATCAGGTGCCCTCTTGTAGAGCCACCTACGGTGAAAATTTTGAAAAACTTACCGTTGGATTAGATACTCCAATTATTTATGTCATGTCTGCCGAAAATCACAGTGATCCAATGGTTGGTTTTTGAAAAATGTAATTTTGAAAAACTGTGACTTTTTTGTTCTTTAAAATGTTATCATTTTTTCACAGTCGATTTTCTCATAAACCAACCGTTGGATTACTTTGATTTTTGGCAGGCATGGCATACATAATAGAACTATCTAATCCAACGGTCAGTTTTTCAAAATTTTCACTGCAAGTGGCTCTAGCATCTAGTGGACCTGATGATAGCAGTAATTTTATATATTTAATTATTTTTATCAATTAGTTATTATTTATACAGAGTTATATAAAATTAACAAACATTTTTAAAATTATTAAAAAATATCTTATACTTTATTTAAAAGTTAAAGAGAAATCGGATTTTATTAAATACAAAAATATATTAATCTTTTTTTATTTTTGGTAAAAAATATCTACTAATCTTTTTATATTATAAAGACTTGAGAGCTTACCTGCGTTTGACATTTTGACCATTCTTAACTAAAAGATTTGAGGGCATTAACTTATAAAGTAAATATAAATAAAAAATAAATAAAAAATCAACTTAAAAAGTAAAACAGCCAAACAAGTATGCTTTAAAAAGTAAAACCCGTGAGACCTGCGTCTGTGTGCGAGCTGCGACTCTGCGAGGGGATTACCAGCTGCGAGGGACTTCACGGCAAGGAGGCTTACCGGATGCAAAGAGCTGGCGGGGATCTTCTAGCGTCACCGGCGGGGATCTTCTGGCGGCGGCGATGGCGATGGCAAAACAAGTACACTTCCTTCTCTCTTCTTCTCTCTTCTTCTCTTACGATTTCTTCTTCAAATTTTTGCCTTCTCTCTTCTTCTCTCTTCTTTAGCTTTTTTTTTTTTTTTTTGAAAAAGGGCCGATTATTGAGGTCCAGGAGACGGATTGTCAGGAATCTCTGACAAATTTCTCAGAAATCTGACTTTGGAGACTTTGGGTCCGCGACGTAAAGGCTTAACGGTCCGATACAGGGCGATACGTATCGTATCGGGTCCGATACGATGTGAATTACGTTACACATACCGTATAGGCATGTATTGCGTACAGGTGCCTGAGAATTCCGATACGTATCGGGCGATTTTTAATACCCTGAGTATTACCCTGCACTCCACCCAACTCTGGACCCTGCCACGTGGATCTTTAGCCCTCAACCGATCAACTCGAACCCCCCACATGTGCATGGACTCTCCCTGCTACTCGTCTTTTTTGCAATACAGGACACTCCACCATTAACGGGAACTCTATCCTTCAATTTAAACCCTGGAATAGAACATAATCTAATAGAGAAATTCTCATTACCCCATTCAATCTCTAAGTTTAATGGACAAAACTCTTCTCCTACCCCTTTGACCTGGATACGAGCTTCAAATAGATCATCCATCACCATCGTTCTCCTATCCAAAGCTACCAATCCCCCACAAAGCTTGCCAATTTTCTTAAAAACTTCATTCATCCAAATATGGAAAGGAAGACCTTCAATGCCAACCCACCCATAATGAACTGTTGATCTCTTTCCTTTCATATTATTAGCTTCGGGACTCCATCTCATCAAAGAAATGGACATGGAATTTTTTAGAATTAAATCATCAAGAAAATAAAAGGCTTTTTCAACATTCTTACAAAAAAAATAAGGCCTTATTACATTGGAACGGTATTAAATTAATATTACATTCCAAATCATAAGATAAGCACTTCTCAATCTTCCTCCAATCATCCACTGCTCTACTATTCATGAAAAAATTGAATTTGATGAAATAAAGCCTCTCCTCAACGAATTTTATGAAAATATTATTTTTTAGGAAAATTATATTCCCAAGCTCAAATTCATAATCAACCATGAAATTTGGAGTTTACATGCAATTGAATGGGGAACTGTAAGTAAAATACTTTTTAACCCCTTTCATCTAACCAACTGGTAGAATTTCCAGACATGATCAAAACAATGATCTATTACATAGCAAAAAAATTACCAATGGTGTCAATATTTTAAATTTTAAATTTTAAATTTTTAGTTTAGCAAGTAGACAAAAAGAAAGATTTTATCAACCTTATCAAATTTGCGTCTTAACCTAACTGGAAAAAATGATATTTCTGTAGGTAATGAATCCAGCAATGGCGACCTAGAAGAAACAGCCAGGAAATTCAAAGCAGCTGAAGAGATGAATTCGAGTCTCTACTACAAACAAAATTATGTGGAGCTCAAAAAAGTTGTCAAGAGAATAATCGAGTTTGATTGTTTCGATTTCAAAATCACCGATGGTAGAAGAATGTTATGTACAAATCTTCTCTCTACCTACAATGTTTCAACAAGTTCAAGAAGCTACGGCATTTTTGAAAGCAATCGCAAAAGGAACCATTGATAGCCCTATGGAATTAATGATGGAAGCAGAAGCCATGGTGGACCTATACTCATTTGATCCGGAGCTTGATTTTCTGAATTCACTTGACGACATTGCTATTGCCAACTTAGACAATGCAATGGAACCCTAATCTCTACAAAAGCGGTATTAAGATTTTTCTGGATTGGTCGACTCTAATTCATGCAGGACACGTGTACCAGAAAATCTAATGTGCATGTAGTTAGCCCTAACGTCATTAGCATAAAACTTCCCGCATGGAATTATTTAGAAGCATGTGGAAGGCTGAAAGCTTATGTCATCATCGTTGAAAAAAAACAAGGAATGCTATATTATAATTATCTATCTAGAAGTTAGCAAGTGGGGAGATATTATAATAACTAGCTATTAATAACTAGATAGCTAGGTGTTTGCAGGAGAAGGCAAAAAGTACTACATGGAAATTGTAAGAGTAAGGTGTCTTAAAGTATCCATTAAAGAATGGATAATTCCATCTTCTTGGCTATAATTGTAAGCCTTTAGTCTGGGAAGGGAGAGCGAAAATTGAAGGGAGAAGTGAGCTTAAGGTCTTTGAGTCTTGTAAACGTTTGAAGCAAAAGAAGTCTGTGAATACTACTGTCTGCTAAGGGCACCTACGTAAGTTTGCTTTTTATTTTAATAAAATAAGTAGTTTTTTATTCCGGTATTTACGTATCCGGGCATAGATTGCCATCCCTAATATAGGCAAGATGACCAATAAAATTTCCATGAAAAAAAAAAAAATTCCTCGTGCTTTAGGAACTCAACCATATTATACAGTTGGGACTTTAGGTTAACGAGGGAGATAACAAGAAAATCAAGAAGTTGATGAAGTAACAAACAATATTAGATACGAGATAGAAAATTCCCATATTAGCACATACAAATTTAATCTAGATCTTTACTCTGCAACTTCACTTCTAATTTAGAACAAAATGATCTTTTTCTTCTTCTTTCTTTTTTTTTTTTTTTTTACAGTAAAGGGGGGAAAATATAAATAAAAGCAGAAACAAGAACCTGAGATCAAAACCTGTTTTGCAAAATCCAGACCAGCTTCGCGAAATGCCTTTTGTACTTCTAATAAACCATTTCTAGTTTCAGGAGTACCTCCACTCTAAGTAGAAATGAAAATGAAACCACGAGAGTTACATATTTTAAAAGACAGTCCAGAAAAAACTCTTCGTTAACGGAATTACAAAAGGAGTATTTCCAATCAGACCTTGGAAATCACTATCACAAGTGTAGAAGCCAGCTCCGGGCCAAGCTGTGCAATTTGATGATCAATTCCAGCTGGATCTGTATTGTCAATGAATCTTATCTGCCGACAAGACAAGAAAATGTTGCTCACACTACTAATGACAAATATATTTCAAAGAAAAATATTTCTCTACTTGAAGTCCTCTCCTTTAGCCCCTACTAATAAAGGTACGTATGGATCCATTCAAGGATTTGTTCAATTTTTTTCCAAATGCAATACAGGAGAAAAGGCATAATAAGGAGAGAGTGAGGGAGAAAGAAATCAAATTACGATTAATTAAGAAAAGCAAAAGGAAAGAAAAGCTTCTTCAACGTGTAAACTACACACTTAGACAAAGATTCATACCTATAATACAAGAAATGAAAGAATGGAAGATACGGTAATGACAAATAATTCAAGTAGAAAAATGTATAATAAGAAAAACAACCAATCAATCAAGGGAAAAGTAATCTCGGGAAGTAGCAAAAATGTTTTCAACAAATGTTGTATTCCAAGTTGCCTGGTACCTTCAGAGGAGGATTATCAGGAGCCAATGCCTCTGCAACAAACTGTGGTCCAAGAGCTGAACCTCCAATTCCAACAGAAAGTATATGTGTAAAACGACCCTCTGGAGAAGATGGGGGCTTAATCTGCAACTCAATAACAGATACAAAACATAAGGCAAAAATGACAAAGTAAATGCTCCATCAACACCATGATTTAGCAAGCATTGTGCTATTAATAAGGTCATTAGATTTAGCATGTATTTTTGGATCCCGTATGTAGTTCATATCAATGTACCATAGCTCTGTCTAACTCCACATTTTGATGCATTTACTCCAACTGTGAGAGAACATGACTTGCATGAATTCACAGGATTGGAGCCAAAGCATCAAAAGTTGGAGAATAGGGCTACCCAAAATAAGATTACAGAAGACTAGCATAAACATGCAACTGATCTCAATTTCTAGCTATGATCCCTGAGAATATTGCAGAAAATCCTTGTAGCAATAAGTGCATGATAGCACTCTTCCTACGACAAGAATCATACTGGGTTCAGCAAATTTCAAGTTTTCTATGTGCATACTGGTGTACTATTCAATTTAAGAGACCAAGAGGTAAAGAGGGTAACAAAAGTCCTTCCTTTTCAAGTAATATTAAATATCGATATTAAACATTGAGAAAAAAATACAAACCATCCATGGAAATGGAGGATTAAATTATGTTTCACCTCAGCAACTCAATCAAGTAATTTGTCTTTCATAACATTCGGTACGAGTCTCTTTAATAGTGTTATATACAGAATAACATGAAGCTACATTGTTTCAATTTTATTAGAATCATTTCAGATCATGGACTGTAAACCATCCCTCTGTGTCACTACCATACATAAGTTCTATTTTCTTTACTTTCAATGGGGAACTGTATTGAAAAGTAAGGGGTGAGAGTGCTCAGCCGCACAGATTGCTTCATTTTTGCTCTCAATCTGAAATGGCAATTACCTTCATTTGGTGGCCGAAAAACTGAAGGGAAAAAAAAAATCATTAAATGTTATGCTTTCAGTTGCTTTGGTTCCCGAAACTGAAAATCTCTCACTAAGCCAAATAGTCGTATGGAGCTCAGTTGAGTGGAGGTCCCAAATAATATAAATAAATGCATCTCTAAAATTCAAAATCTTGTTTTCTTTTCTTTTCCTATCTTTTCTCGTCAACCGAACAGAGCCCTAGAGGACAAAAATAGTGAAAAATGTGGAATTGCTAAAATCAACAAAAATTTATAATCGGTCAATAACTATAAATCAATTACAGAAACTAAACCCATGTTGCTTTCTTAACTAACTAAAACCCTACTTCTCTTAATACTCTAAAATATAAAGTACTGATTACTGAAGAACTTGAAAGAGAAGAGCAAATAGAACCTAACCTTACCACTGACGACGTCGTCAGCAAACTTGCAAACGGAATCGAGCGTGTTCTCAATCTGCAACCGAAGGAACGAATTCGGCGAGAGCTTAGGGTTCCTGAGCCAGTAATGCCCAACCATCCGTCCCTCATCAGGATTCGCAATAGCGCCCTCCTCCAGCCCCACCATGGCTTTAAAAGCAGCTTGGAACCTCGGCTCCATCTCCTCCACGAACTCGTCAGTGAACCCGATCCGACTCACATCGAGAAACAACCCTAACTCCTTGTGCTGATACAACCAGTCAACGTATCTACTCCACAGTGCTCGCGAGTCCTTCTCTACACTCTTCTTCTCCTTCTTCGGAATCCCGTCGGTCTTCGACAAATCGGCGGAGATCTCCCGAGCCACGGACTGAGTTGCGAAATGAGTAGGAGTCCGATCGGTGAGTTTGGAGCGAGTCGGGAATGTGATCGAGTCTATGCGAAGTGAAGGTGATGTTAGGGTTCTCGAGGTAAACTTTTTGGGTTTAAAGGTTGAAGAAGAAGAGCAGATGCCAGAAACGGAAGCCATTAGAGAGAGAAAGAGTTGTCTGAGAAAACGAGGGGAGAATCGATGGTCACTGCATGGCTAGTCTCTCTCTCTCTCTCTCTCTTCTCTCTCTGGGGTTAAAGGAGGGTTCGGTTTTGTTTGGTTGTTGTGTACTGGTGTGGCCGGCGGTGTACATGCTTCACACGTTAATTGGTTGGGAGTTTATGATTTCGTGACGATAATGACCCTATTTGGATACTTATATTACGGATATGCCCTCGAATATTCCTCCGACTCCCCCACTGTCCAACTTGCAGTACAGTCGGACTGGTAAGTTAGGACATTATTATTATTTTTTTTTTGGGGTAAGTAACATTATCTTTGTTGTCACGCTCGTTCTTAGGAGTCTCCATCCTCTACTTGGTTTGGGTATACTTTAATGATGTGTTATAATCTGTATGATCTATATGTTTTGTTTTTTTAATTGGATAATGTGCTGATAATTTAGATCATGACATATCATCCAAACATTAAAAAAAACTCAAATAAAGGATCCTCATTCGTTGATTAGGGGCCTGTTCGATCATATTTTATCAAAACTAAATGGTTTTATTAGGTAGTAGCCTCCGCGTGTAACGCGATGCCATTAAAGGTTTTTAAAAAATCAAATTAATTTATCTATTAAAAAATGTGTGCATTATAATCTAAAAATCATATTCAAATTACATTTATATTTCATCTAAAGCTACTAATCAGAACCTTCATATCTATATTCACCATACTCCAGGAACTCTTAATATATTGCCCTCAAATCAAACATTTCTAAAGATTATTGTGTATTGTCAACTACATCGCGTTGCGATGCGTGTGCAACTTAATGCATGTTAAAATTTTAAAATTATTATTCAACTTGAGCCCCTCTCAACAAAGTATGTGATTGGTTTGACAAACATATTTGTATGTAATACAATGAATATAAAAGTAGTAATTGAAAGTGTTCTTCTATTTAGTATTTAGTATTTTGGAAAATTACCTAAAAAGTCTTAAAGTTTAGAACTTTATATCAATGATTTATAAAATTTACAATTTTTTTATGTTTTTTATATTAAAAATAGAGTTATTGTATAGTCAAGGAATTAAATATCGAATATATCGCCGATATATTGGTGTATCGGTAGGGTTCGATACAAAATAGAGTTGGCATATCTTTTTCACAGAATATCGGTGGATATATCGTTGCATGTATCAAATCGTGAAAAATAATAAAGAAAAACACAAAAAAATGCTGGACTTGCCCAATATATCGGCGATAGGCATGCACATGGCCACTACTCTAGCACACTGGCATTGTTATAGGTACGCATCTATCCTCCTCCTCCTCCTCCTCCTTCTATTTGTTGAGTGATTGGCTGATTGTGACGAAAATAGAATAGAGAGATGGAGTGTGAGGCTCGATGCTGACAGCTGACTATTGAGGAATCATCCTTTCCGGTGCCGGCGGTGTTGACCTGAGATGTGCTTGGCAGCGGCACAGCTTCTCTCGGCATCTTCTCTTCTCTGATCTTTCACTCCTCTTAGTGGGTGGTGCTGATTCTTCTAGCACTTTCGGGAAAAAAGGCAAAGTTTCCAAACCCACGAAATGGCAAACTAAAGGGTTTAATAAATTTTTTATTTGTTATTTGTCATATTATTATATATATATATTTATATTATAACACATTTTGAGTGCACATATATATATACATACACACACATGTAATATTTTTAAATTTTATTATTATATTTAAAAAAAAAAATTTGGGTTACACACTCATAAGTCCCTAACATAAACATTTAATACTATTAGGCCCAAAAAAAAAGTAACATACAAAATAGACATAAATTTATAAATCTTAGACACCTTATGGTATAAAATTAGACTTTGTGCTATAAAAAATGTGAGTTAGTTATGAATGAAATAAATAAATAATGCGAGGGACCTATTTTTTTAGGTATATATGTATACTATACTAAATACTAAGTAATTTTTTTTTTTTTTTGGATAATTAACTAAGTAATTTTTTTACTTAATAGAAAACAAATTAAGTAAATGATTTAGTAAGTAATTAAGTATTTTCATGCACACTCACTGTTATAATATACATTTTTAATGTTATGTGACATTCCAGTGAAAAAATTATTCAAATTTATAATTTATTTAGTCCAGTGTGGTGCACTTTATTGTGCCCTCTACAACACAAACTTGTCTTGTATACATTTAAATCGCATTGATTCTTAATGGTGCATTATTATATAAAATAATATTTTACAGAGTTTCACTGAAAATATCCGTACTTAACTACTAATATCCGTCATATCTTTAAATCGATATCGATATTTCCAATACAATCGATATATCTGTCAATATATCCATATTTTGGAACCATTGATATATCCATTAATAGTGATATTTAATTTATTGGATATAGTTAGTATTTGCCGACTTAGCCAAAATAAAAAAACACTCAAATAACCATCAGATCACTTAAGTGGCTTAAATCATCATTCAAATGACAAAGATCTAACAAGCAATTGAGTATATGATGATTTTGGCTAAGTCAGCATTTGCTGACTTCATCACTTCTCAATAAAAATAATCCTTAAACCTAATGGTATAAAATGCTTATTATGTAAAGGACTTATAGGTATAAAACTCTTTAATATTACTTTTTCGTTTAATGGTGATGGCCCACCTCATACTGCTAGACTTGGTATTTTGTCAGTGATAAAAATAGTACTTTTTTGTTTAATATTTTTAGTTCAATCAAATTTGAGTAAGGAATGGGCATGGACTTTTATTTTACCCTCTTCATTTATGAAGTTCATGGGAGTTTTGTGAACCTAGTTAAAGGATTATTTATTTAATTTTTATAATTCAAGAAGGTTATTTATTCAGTTTTAAAGTATAGAAAGCTTTGAGAATGTAACATATAAATAGTTTACGAAGATTATTTGTTTAACTTCAAAGTTTATGGAATTTTATGAAACTAATCTATAATTAGAAAAACTTCCGTACTCCGTATAATTTAAAGCCCCATTTGCATTAGTTATGCCTAAAATTACTTTTTAAAAAATAATCTATTCACATATTTTTTTAGTGTTATGTACAAATTAACAAACTCTCTATATATTAAAATTTTTATATTAAAAGTGATTATGACATAACTTTTGGCCACTAATTCTACACTCCTTAAGTCATTTAGAAGTAATTGTCACCCATTTATTTAAATCAAATCAAATTTTGAACCCTAAAAATAATTTTAGACAAAACTATTACAATCGGAATCTAAAATAAAAATAAAAAAAATAAAAGGACATGTTTATAAACTATATGTGTGAACACAAATAAAAAGACATGCATTTGAATTTTGAATTTGACTATCATTTAGCAGATGCATTGGATTTGCTCTCACTTTCAAAAGCTACACCATTCTTCAAATATTCCAACCATTTATAATAAGCGAAAGATCCCACATGCAAGTTTCAATGGTAATGTGGCCACTAATGTTTTATTAGCATTGTCCTAAAGTCTACATTCAAAATCGCAAATTCATCTATATTTATATTTTATTATACAAAGGGACTTTTTTTTTTTGGTTAAAATTGGGCGCTCTCTTTGAAAATAATACTTATTATTGCCTAATGGTGAGTGTGTAAGGGAGAAAATAGTTAGAAGTAGGTTAGGTCAAGAGGTCGAATCCCCTCCAATATAACCAAAAAAAAAAAAAATTACTTAATATTATCCAACAAGATCTATATGTATTTCCACATCATCCACGACTTCCTATTTTCATAACTAATCTATTCCACTTCTCTCTCTTACTTTCTAATGCTTACCTTTACAAATTTAACTTTGTTTATTTTTTTAAAAAAATTTCATGAACAATTAATTATTTTTCTTTGCATGATTGCTCCTAAGTCTGGCTAAAAAAAAAAAAAATACTAAATACATCTTTCTATTATACTTATATTATCACAGGTCTGAACATGTCATATTAATTGTCACATTAATTAATTTATTATATAAAAGTAATAATTAACATGCATGATGTATTATATTAACTATTCCAACTTTATTTATTTATATTTATATTAATATGGCAATATCACCATTACTGTCATATATATCCAAATAAAAAAGTCGAAAATGGTAGAGAAAAAGAGTATGTACATTAGTATTCAATTCAGAAGTTTCAAAACAAGAAATTAGAAAACGAATTGTTATTCCCACTCCACCGTTAGCCTTTTACACTCTACCCTCTCAAATTTTATGGTTTAAATGATATAAATGCCCCTTATTTCAAAACTTATTTCTCTTGTGCACATAAGAACCACACCCTGTTGGGGCAATTGTAAAGCATATTTTGAAAAATCAACCGTTAGATTAGATTCTCTACTTATGAATGTCATGTCTGCAAAAATCACAATGATCAATCGATTAGTTTTTTTAAAAATAAAATTTGAAAAACTATGAAACTATGATACAAAAAAGTCACATTTTTTCATTCTGACATTTTTCAAAAACTAACTGTGATTTTTAAAATATGATTTTTTGGAGACATTACTAATTGTGATTTCAAAAACTAACTGTGATTTTTTGGAGACATTACTTTCATGAGAGAATAATTTAATCTAATAATTAGTTTTTTAAAATATGTTTTGCAGTATGTTGCCCCAACAAAATTGCATCAATAGAAATAAATTTTGAAATAAGAGGCATTTGTATCATTCAAACCATAAAACTTAAGAGGGTGTTTGGCAAACTTAAGAACCTGGCCAGCTAAGGATAAGTCTGGTTTTTATTTAGTACTGTTTGGTAAGTGCATTTTTTCTGTAGATCAATTCAATCCTGTCCAGAAAGTAAGACATAAATATAATTTTTTTCAAACCAACTGTAAGTTGGTTTACTTAAAAACCATATAACAGAAAGAGATCAGAACTGGCCAGTCCCAGTTTTCAAAGTTCCCAAATAGGCCCGAAAAGAGTAGAGTGCAAAAAGCTAATGATGAAGTGCGAATAACAATTCCCTATTAATATGGCAATATCACGATTATATATCCAAATGTAAAATTCGAATATGGTAGAAAAAAATAAAAGAGTATGTAAATCAATATTTATGCAATTCGATCACAAGTTTCAAAACAAGAAATTGAAAAAGGAGCATCACGTAGGGTTTGATATGGTCGTATTAATTTATGAATGAGGGTTAGGAATCCAAGGAGAAGCAATTGTTTAATGTTTGTTGGGGTCACATTAATTAATTTAATTGGGTAGGTACCATTGTGGAAGGTTATACCTGATATTCAACCAAAGTTGCACATGGGTTTGAAGCAAAGGTATGCAATTAAGTATGGTATGAATTCATATAATATTACTTCTGTAATTAACTAATTTATTATTAGTGTTCGATCCATAAATAGTTTCATTTATGAATGAATGTAGGTTGGTTTTGTTAAATCTGAACTAGAATGATCAATAATGGAACCAATATGAATTGTATCTAAAATTGAGATTTTATTTGGTTCTCAATTTGATGACATCACTTAAATCTACTCCCAAATATATAGTTCATGATGTTTTAAAAATGACATAATTTTTTAACAAATACTCGTCAAATTTATAAAAATTAAGACCAAATCAAATTAATATCATATTTCTTAATAAAATAAACTAATGAAATACGGAGTAATTAAAGATAAATATTTCAAAGAATAAGCCAATAGCTATATTATTATCCTGAGTAAAGTATTGCATGAAATAAATATTTTTAAAAAATTGAATATAATATGAACAATGTAATTAAGATGAAAGAGGTTATTAAAAATTTATCATTAAAAAAGTTTGCGAGATCTAAACTGTATAGAAATAATATTAAATCAATACATACGAACTTAATAAACTATAAAATTAATTTTCACATAATAAATTTTTTTTTTTTAAAAGAATACTAAAAATATTAGCAAAACTACATTTGTTTTTGTATTGGTAATAAGAAATTAGTATAGAGTAATTTATTTGGTATTTTATAGTAACTAGAAATGCACCACGTGCAAGCACGTATAAATTTTGCAAGAAAAAAAATAATTTTTTTAAAGAATCAAATATAATGTGAATTCAAGAATTTTTTTTTTTTAAAATGTCATTAAAAAGGTTTGAGAAATTTAAACAGTATAAAAAGCATTAGATTAATAAATTTATACTTAATAAAATATAAAATTATTATATTATAAGTTGAAAAAAGAATACTAACAATATTAGTGAAAATACATTTGTTTTTTTCTAATGGAAATAAGAAATGGAGGTAATTTATATGGTATTTTATGATAATTAATTGTTGAAAAATTATGTTTTATCTTGAAATGAATTAATCTTTGTAAGAAATTTAATCTAATTATGAATATTTTTACTCTAATTAGTAGAATTTTATATTAGATTTTTTTTTTTTTTTTTTGTGATTAATGAAATGTAGTGGACCATGTTTGAAAAGTTGAGTTGGATAATAAATTAGTATTCCCAAGTAATTTTAATTAAATTAGAATGCATATTTATTTTAAATGGTGGAATTTAAAAAGATTATGTCTATTTATGTATTTTTATAATTATATAAGGATATTTTGGTCAATCAAAAAATTTTCCAAGATTCTCACTTGGGTGATTCTATTACCACCCACCCATATTGCTAGTAGCACCCACTTGCTACCTACGCCCACTGATAAAATTTTAAAATATAATTTTTGCTACCTACACCCTCTATAATACCAAAACTATCCCCAACTCAACCAACCCTAAAACATAAGTTTCTTTTTTATACCCACTTAATACCAAAATGCCCCTAATGTTTTTTTTTTTTTTTTTATTTCTATCCAAATAAGAGCCTGTTTTCTTCACTCCATGAAGAGAGCAATCCAACCATTCCGCCATTCATCCCACAAAAAAGTTTATTTTCTTCACTCCATGAAGAGAAAATAGGCCAACCGTTCTGTAATATGTTCTAACTTAGAGTGCTAAATATTCTAATATGTTCAGTTGACAACTCTTGAACATACAATGATATTCTACTAGTGCCTACTGAACATTCTGTAATGTTCAATATCCCCTGCTGAACATTTTTATATGTTCGATTGGGGTGACTGAACATAATGATATGTTCAATTAACCTATTTGAACATTGATTGATGTTCAATATTGCATAGCTGAACAAAAGCACAAACTTAAAATTAAAACAACTTAAAAAAAGTGAATCATACTTAAAAAAATGGACATGTTCATTGATGAAATCATCCTGCATAACCATATTATTATCCATTGATTAATAAACACATTTTTTTTGTTAGAGTTTTCATAAAGTTATATGAGAGTGTAGGGGTTTGTGAGATTAGGGTTTATGGAAAAGATATGAAAGTGGGAAGGAGAAGGTGGGCGCAGGAAGTAATATGATTTATTTTATTTTATTTTATTTATTTAATATGATCCTTAATAGTAAATTTACATGTGAGTACAATAGTAATAAATTTTTTTATTAATTGGTGGGTGCCACTAGCAATATGGGTGGATGGCAATAGAATCACCCTTCTCACTTTTATATATAGTATAGATAGATATAGATTAATTGTTTAAAAAATCTTGTTTTATCTAAAAATGAATTAGCATTTGAAAGAAATTTAATTTAATTTAATTAAAAATATGGCATTTTAAGTTAATAATCATAAATTTTTAGAATATTACGTGAACGAACTTGATCCAAAGATAATTATGTAAATATATTTTTTTTGAACCAAAATCCCTTATGCAGATAAAATAATAACCACTTTACTAAGTAAACGGTCAAAAAGTAAAAAAAAAAATCCAAGTTTTGTTAACAATCCCCAATATTGCATTGAATCCCCAATTTAAAATACAATCCCCAATCCCCAAAAATGAACAGAATCCCCATTTAACAAAAGATCCCCAATCCCCAAATTAACACAAAATCCCCAATTTTACTAAGAATCCCCAATCCCCAACTCCAAACTCATCATTACATACCTAACAGTGGGGGATATGGAATGCCAAGTATTAAATATTGATATGACGTGTTCAGGATTGAGGATTATGTGTAAATCTAGGATTCTGTATAAAATTGGAGATTGGAGATTCTGTGTAAAATTGGGGATTGGGAATTATGTGCAAAATTAAAAGTCAAAGTTTAATTTTCATTGTTTGAAGGGTATTTTGATCCAAAAAACAGTGATAGGTTCGCTTTCATAATTATCTTTGGATCGGGTTTATTTACGTAATATTCCGAAAACTTAAGATTATTGACATAAAATGCTCTTAAAAATATTTTTACTCTATTTTGTAGAATTTCATGTCATCAACATTTTGTTGATGAAATTTAGTGACACTATGTTTGAAAAATTAAGTTAGACTTAAATATAAATTAATAGATAGGTAATTTAATTTAATCAGAAAGCTTATTTATAGTGATGGGCAAAATTTTATGAGACAATACTTTTACAATTACTAGGTGGTGCAGCACGTGCTACGCACGTGGCAGCTAGGTAATATTTTATTTAGTTTAGTGCACTTATATGGGGTGTGTAGGGAAAGCATTAACCCCATCCAATGACACTGCAAACCTAGCCCAAGCCAGCTCGGCCTGATAACTGTAGCACAAATACCACAATAACCTTCATAAGCATACCCAAATAGTCAAATACAACCAAAGGAAAGGGCAATTGAGTCATTCGAGCCAAACTAAAATCTAGCAAGTCTAAAATCAGTGTCGCCAAAACATCGCACCATGCAAAAAGACAACAAAATTAAACCTAATATGAAATAGTAACGCAACCAAACAATGGAAAAAATATAATTTCTGAGCAAATGCCAATCAATTCTTAAACCTGCTCACTTGTAACATGCTACAACATCTTGTCCATATGTTTGGCAAAAGAGAGAAAACTACACCACAAATTGCATAAAATGGGTTGGAAAGAGCAAAAATTGCACTGGAAGAGGCTAAAATTGTGGAAAATCTATTCTATACATATCATAAAAGGGAAGATATTCAATCTCATAGAATCTCCAATTTGATTTCGATTTTTGCTACTGCCACGTCTCCAGTTGATTCTGATTTTTGCTGCTGCCGCTAGGGGTGTGCAAAAACCCGCCCAACCCGCTGGACCCGACCCACCTTCACCCCATCCGCAATCCGTGGTTACAATGGTTAGGCAGGTTGGGTTGGGTAGATTTGATGAATTTTTGGCAGATTGGGTCGGTTGGCGGGTATAGAGGTGACAACCCGCCCTAAACCCGCCACCACCCGCCAAATAATTATATATATATAAATAATATATTTATATAAAATAAATTTCATTACTACATTATATTTTCCCTTAATTGGATATGCTTGCAAGTTAGTGTTTTTTATTTCTTTAGAGATGTTTATTATGATAGTCTGAATATGCGCACTTATTTGATTTGATTTTCTTTCAATTTTGAATGTGAAACCATATGTTAGTTTGTAAGATTTTTTAATAATAATAAACCTTTATTATTATGTATCTAGCTAGTTAGTAGCTTCTATTGTTGTAGGGCAATTTATTTTGGCACTTTAGTTTATTACTATTGGAAGAATTGTTTGGATTATAATTTAATTACTAAATAACACAATATTGCACTATTATATACGAATTTGAGGTGTTTTTGCTTGTTTAAAAGATTTTAAGAACTTTAGGTGTTTATAAAAAAAAAACAGCAATACTTCATCCGCTCAATCCGCCCAACCCGCTGGTTGAAACCAGCCATATATTTAACCAATCCGCCGGTTATTGAGGTAGGCGGGTGGGAGAATTAGCCACCAGCCAAGGGCGGGTTAGTTGGCGGTTTTACCCTCCACCTGACCCGCGCACACCCCTAGCTGCCGCATCAATTTTCCCTTTTTCATCCGCAATTTGGCGATTTTTGCTATCTCAATATCGATTCTTGTTAATAGCCCCTCGAATTTTGATTAGAGCTGCAGTTGCTTTTTTGCAATTACTATTTTGGCTGTGTTTGGTGCTTATATTTGGTCAATGGTTGGTGGGTTTTTTTGGTCTTTCTAGCTTCTGTAATCGAGTATGTTGTAGGTTGTGTTGACGTCTTGGATGAGGAAATTACTTGCTTATCCTTTGCGGTTAGCCTTGTGCCCTTTTATTGTCTTGAGTTTTTTGGTCTTTTCTTTAATTTCATCCTGCGCAGTTGTAGAGCATTGGGTGTAGAGGCATGCAGTGAATGGAAGTACGCCATTTCGTCAGCTTTGTTTGCCGCCAATCTATTGTTTTGCTCGTGGCTTACTTGTGAAGCTACGCAATGTTGCGTCGTCTTCTTCTTTCTTGCTCATGGTGTTTTCCGTTGAAGCTTGCTATTCTAGGTGGGTCTGATTGTGTTGGAATTGCATTTTTGCTGCAGCTGTTTGATTTTCTTCTTACATTTGCTTTATTTTTCTTTCTCTCATTGTTCGATGATCATCATATTGTCGTTCTATTCTTTTTCTTCTTCTTTTTTCCTTTTTTTTTTTTTTGATTTGTTCTCGTTAATTTTCTGTGTTTTAATTGTGCAAAAAATCTTTTTCATTTTTTTTTCATTCTCATTAATTTTCTGTATTTCAGTTGTGCAAAAAAAAAAAAAGCCTTGCTTTGAGTCGATTTGCTTGTGTTAGACTTCGAAATGATGCCTTTTTTCCCCCTCCTTTTTTTTATACCCTTGCCTACATTTTGTTTATTCGTTCTCTCTTTAAGGTTGTTGTTTTGGGTGGATTTCATTTTTTTGGATTTGCAAAAGTGTTGCAAGATTTTGTTTTTCTTCTTCCATTTATTTTATTTTTTTGTTCTTCTTCTCATATGATCATAATGTTCTCGATGCTGTTCCCATGCCTCTTTTTACCTTTGTTAGGCTACCATATGTTGCCATTTTTTCCTCTCTTTACCTGCATTTTGTTATTGTCTTTCTTCTTCTTCTTATGAGGCTCTCATTTTTGCTATCCTTTTTGTTTTGTTTTTGTTTTGTCAGCCATGCAGCGATTGCTTAAAATAAGGTCTCCATTAGGTTGTTTTAGCTTGGCAAATTGCGTTATCAGGTACTGCTTTCCAACTAATCTGCATGTTATTGATGCATATAATATATTTATCTATCTTTTCTTGTTTGTTTAGTAGCATAAATTCTTTTAAGTTATAGTTTTCTGTGTGTTTATTGTGGTCAAATTATATTTATAATATTTATATATTTGCATTCTTCTATATGGTTGATTTATTTGGATTGTTGGTTTGATTTTGGCTCTTAATTGGGCTCTCTTTCTCCTGAATTGTGAAAAAAATGGAGTGTTTTTCTTCTTCCATGTATTTCATTTTTTTGTTGTTCTTCTCATATGATCGTAATGTTTTCGATGTTGTTAATAGAAGTATGCCCTAAAACCAATCCTAAAGGGCATATTAATTCCATATTATTATATTTGGAAATTATAACTTATCTTATGTGTCTAAACATATATATGATAAGATACATGAATAAATGATAAGAGAAATATACATCTCAAGTTGTTGAGATAGGAAGACTGATATTTCTCATACACATTTATTCTAAAGAGTTCCTACTCATAGGTTTATTAAAGTGGATATTTATGAACCACTAAGAGTAATATATATTTTAACTAACTCATATGAGAGGATAGGTAGTCTTTCCTATCATTGTAGTGACACTTTAGTTAATCTGTGGATGCATATCGGAAAATATGTACATTGAACATGATCTGCAAAGAATGTTTCTATGGAAGTTATGTCAAAAGAATATTCTTATGTTACGTCCATTTATTTGGTAATCCTTAGACCTGAGACACCATAGCTGTCTTATGCATAGGTTGCTAGGGTTTGATAGTATCTCGTACAGCCTTAACCATAAGGTTGTAATCAGTACTCATTGGCTCTAATAAGTTATGTATGAAGATAATGAGTGTGCAATAATGAATCACCACTCTCACTTAATGAGAGAGAATGTCAGGATTAGTTCACAAAGATAATTCTCAAAGTGAATCTCTGGCCAGAGTGATATGTAGACAATGAAAAGAGTTTCACTGCATTTACCTTATTGAGATTATATTTTGTGGAACATATATCAAGTTGTTAAGATAGGGTTTGACCGATAACCATACCTATTATCTTAACAATGACATTAGGGGATGAAGGAATAAGTAACATGAAGGGTTCACATTGTTCTGCTATTCACCTAAACCTAGGGTACGTTATGATATGTTGTTAGATGTCACTCATAACTAGTGAAGGCCTATTGATAAAGTGTTATTAATGAGGGCAAAATTGGAATTGTTCCAATTGAACCAAAAAAAGAAAGTTTATATTTTAGGGGACATAGAGATGTCCCTGTCCACTACTAGGTTGGGGTGAACCCAATGAGCCACACACAAATAAAGAACATAAGTGAGTCTTTTGAATTAAAAGAGTGAGGAATTTCCTAATATATAATTAAACAAGAGCCTTGTTATTAATGGTTAATAATTAAGGAGTTTAATTATTATTGGAAATAATATTAATAGAAACCCTAGGGGTTCTCTATAAATATAAGGTGATGGGTCATGCTAGCACAAGGTAATCCATTCATCACAAAGAGAAGGAGGCACAAAATAGAAGAGGAAACCCTAGGGACGGCTCCCTCTTTCCTCTCCAAAACTGTGAGCTCTCTCTCTCCCCTCTCCAAGGTTGTCTCTTCCAATTTGTTGTAAAGTGCAAGGGTTATTGAGGTCTTGTGTTCGTGTGGATACCATCGGAGGCTTCATACACTTTGAATCTCGAGGAAAACTACATCGAAAAGCGAAATCAAGTAAGTATGATTTAAGTTGTTAAATGTATACTCTTGTTTTATATATTCATGGTTCCATGCTTGTTCGAATCCCTATTGGATTTCGATAAAGGATTCAAATTTTAAATGTATTATTCTCTGTCTTCTGTTAATTGGATTCTCTTTCTTTTGAATATTGAAAAAAAATGGGAGTGTTTTTCTTCTTCCATGTATTTCATTTTTTTGTTCTTCTTCTCCTATGATCTTAATGTTTTCAATGTTGTTCTTATGCCTCTGTTTGTCTCAGTTAGGCTGCCATATGTTGCCATTTTTTCTTTTCTTTACTTGCATTTTGTTTATTGTCTTTCTTTTTCTTCTTTTTATGTGGCTCTCGTGTTTTGTTTTAGCTTGGCGAATTACGTTCTCAGGTAATGTTTTCCAGACTAATCTGCATGCTCTTTATGCATATAATATATTTGACTATCTTTTTTTGTTTGTTTAGTAGCATAAATTGTTTTAAGTTATAGTTTTTGTGTGTTTATTGTGAACAAATTATATTTATATATTTGCATTCTTCTATATGGTTCATTTATTTGGATTGTTGCTTTGATTTTGGCTGTTAATTAGGTTATTTTTCTTCTAAATACTGAAAAAAAGAAGGAGCTTTCTGTTATGTTCATTTGTTATCCTGAGCTTGGTTATTTCCCTCTAGTTGGCTCCAATGTTTTTGTGTATTGCTTATTGATTTTTATAGTAGTGGCATGGATGAAGGAGCATTTATAGATTGCCACATTTCGAGACCTTCGGATGATCAGGCCATAGTTGACTCTTTTGGTTCTAATCAGCTGTTGTATGTATCTTTTTAGAGTAATATGTGTGCTCTCTGTTTTTTGGTTAGTCAGCCTTTGTTGGATATTTTAATAAAAAACCTTATAATTTATATCATGGAGGTTACAATTTGATTAATCAAATTTTTATTAAATTCTAACGGCTATATTTTTTATTAGTATCTTATGTATCTTCCATAACATTCCATTGGTATTATGATGGAATTTTAATTCCATATCATAAGTTACAATTCCTATACCTATATATAGAGGACCATTCCTAGCTATTTGAAAGATACTCACACTCATCCTTCCTTTCTCTTTCCCTAGGGTATTGTGAGTTTATTCTCGAGTTTATGTTTATTCTTGAGTTTATTTTGTGAGTTTATTGGGCAAAGTAGGGTGTTGTGTGGAGTTTCACCTTCTCATAGTTGTGCAGACTTTGGGAAGATAACAGTGAGTAGCTGGGCAATTGTATCCTGGAGGCGGCGTGCTAGTGAACTACTACATCGGATATAATTCGTAGTGGTGTGAACCATCTTAAAGAGAGCGACCTAGTTCACGCTTCAATCCTGCCGATCTTCACTTTTTACAATAGTTCATAATATTATGTGAGGTAATATGTATCTATTATGTTTTATTACGGTAAAATTTATGTATGAGTTCCAACAACCTCTTAGAGTTATAGTATAGAAAATATCATATTCAATTGTTTTTCTTTTCCTGGTGTCTTTATATTCTTAAGGTGATCATCACGAGAGAAAAAGGAAAAGAATTATAGACGAGATAGAGTATGAATTGATTGCCTTGCAATCATGCATTTCCAAGTGCGATTATGCAGTCCAAATATGTTGTTTTAAGTTGCATTTTAATTGTAGGAATTCTGTGTAAATGGAGTGAAATTAAGGACATGGAGCTGTAATGGCATGTTGGTATCATAAAAATGATGAAAGTTGCAAAGCGCGAGAAAAGAATTTGAATTAGGCAAAGTTTTGAAGCAAGTTGTAGGAAAAGTTCAAACATAAAAAGAGGGGCAGAAAACACCCATTACCGATAATGGCATCCACCATTATCGGTAATGCAATCAACCCAAGTCAGAAATGTATCTTAGCAATGTCCAGAACCCAAGCTTTACCGATAATGGTTCAACCATTATCGGTAATGGTGGAACAATTCAAATATCTAGAAGCAGTCATGCAATTCATCACTCAACAGGAGCAACCATTACCGATAATGGTGCTTCACATTATCAGTAATGATCGAGAAAATTTCAGCAATTTGAAACCAGCAAAATACCTTTATCGATAATACCATCTTCAATTCTCGGTAATGCCAGCATCATACAATCCACATTTTGATCCATAGAAACAACACTACCGATAGTGGTATATCCATTATTGGTAATGGAAAGAAGACTTCAGCACGAAGAAAGCTACACAAGGCCACTACCGATAATGGGCCTTATGCATTATCGGTAATGGTAGCCGACATTGCCAAATTCTATAGATTTTGAAGGCTTTGTTAAGGGTATTGTGGTCATTTTTCCATGAAGACTATATATACATTATGAAAGGTTTTTGTAGAGCATCATCTTCACTTCAGTAGTTAGCTTAGCTTAGGTTTTTCTATTTTTCTCTTTTCTCTCCCATCTTCTTATCCTTCTTCAAGTAATTTAGGATAATTTTAGCTACTTGTTTAGTTGATTTCTTAGGTTATTTCAGTTGTAATTTCAGTTTATAGTTCAATTTCACTTTGTACTAGAACAAATTTGTGTTATTTTAGTTTATGCAAATTATTTTCAGAATTTTTATTTTCAAATCAATGTCTTCAGTTTACTTTTCATTAAATCCGCTTACTTTCAATTCAATAAGTAGCTAAACTTTCAACAGTTGGGATTGATGGGAGATTCTTGATCCCCATCAAAGGTATATGATTTCTCACATTATTTTCTTACTTAAAAGATTTGGATATTGATGATAAATACTGAATTTGCTCAGATCCACAGGGATTGGCTAGCTTTGACCATTTGTAGATAGGATTTGTTGGCCCAAAATATACTCTAGAGGGGGGGGGTGAATAGAGTATTGGCAATTTAAAAACTGGTTTATAAATGGGATAGAGTGTCTTTGAAAACTCAAACTTTTAATAACTAGAATGCAAGATTAAATCTCAACTCAGCAAAATATAAAGCAAGTAAATAAATTTAAATGCAAGAGATAGAGTTAGAGAAATTCAAACACAAGGATTTTAACGTGGTTCGGTCTCCGCCTACGTCCACGCCTCAAGATCTCCGTCTCGAGGATTAATCCACTATCAATCTCACTTCCGGTGGAGATTCAAACCTTTATACAGCCTTCTTTCACAGTGGAAGACTCTCACCAAACAAGGTTTATACAAAACCTTAAACTCACAAGAAATACAAGTGAATATGGATGACCACCAATATGATTCTCAACAACACTGAGAATACATCAAATACGCTCTCAATAATATCTCTCAAAGATTTAAACTAATTTGCTCATAAAGAGAAATACAGGAATTGAATCACTCAAGAATGATAAACACTTGTAAGCTGCAATAGTGTATATAATTGGATGTAGAATTAAGCTTCATGGCAAGTGTATTTATAGCCTTAGAAATCAGCTATACGTTGGAGCGTCTAGGAGGAGCGTCTTGGCAATCTGCAGATTCAAACTGGTTTGAAAAATGCAACAAATCCGTTTGGAGGTGCAGCCATGTTTGAATCAGCATTCACAATGTCAAATGTTTCAGCAGCAGCTTTGACAATTACTCCAACAGCAACCTGCCAACTATTCCTGCAGAACACTTATTTACATTTAAGTAAATGGTTGCATTTTACTTTCAATTACTTTTACTTTCATTTACTTAAGTTTACAATGTAAATAAGGAAGTACCCCCCATTTGGATTCAATGGAAAATACTAGAAAATCAAATTCCCAATAAATCAAAATGTAGAAAATCAATTTTAGTACAAAAAATAATTTTCGTCAACAGTGTCAAAAATTGATCTATCGAGTAGGGTATTATATACCACGTATAAAAGCTCCCTCAAGGCTGTACTCAGTTAATGAGTATATAGGGATCAATTACCGCCAAAAATTATTTTGGAAAACTCAGTATATCAAAAATTCATTTTTCATACTTAGCCAAATTTTTTATAGGGAAAAATAGTTTTTCTGGGAATAATAACATGTTCAACACTTGAGCCTCCAATTCATGGATTTTGTTGTCTATTTGTTTGCTCCTGTCTATCTTGAAAATCTGTCTTACAAATTTAACATTTAAGCACAAGATATTTGGATAACGCAGCGGTAAATGTTTGTTATCATTAAAACCATATAACATATGCTGGATTGGAACCATTTAGGCTAACAGGATTTCTTGGCACAGGTGGCGCTTAGCACTAAAAGCATTCCAAGTGTATACTAAAATGTTTTGAAAAAGTGTTTAGCATTAATACCCTACAATCTTAAAGCAGGTTGGTTTTTCTTGTTAAATCCTCCGCACAAACCATTCTTCAATGTAATCTGGGTGTGTAAATAATTGGGTTTTATTGCTAAGTATTCCATCCAGATCATTCTTCAATGTAATCTGGATGTGTTAAAAGTGTGAGAAATTAGAACCAAGGATGTGGACTAGATGAACCCTAAATCCCAGCTGATTTATTTTATTGCTGAAATATTCAAACAATTTTTATGCGTATTGCACAAACAGCTCTCAAAACAAACCATTGGGTTTTTATTTCTTTTTCTCAATTCTGAACAAATTTCAAAAGGATTTCAAAGTTTTTCTCGACATTCTATCCCTGAGGACATGACCATGGGACTTCCATGAATTATTATGCTTGTAAACGATATTGCACTACAACTCTGAATTGCAAGCATTTTTGGCGTTGTTGCTAGGGATAGGCAACAGGTGACAGACAGCAAATCCTAGAGGTGACTTGCAATTGCATTGCAAGTCCGGTAAGTTTATTTGCTTTGAAAATCGTTCAATCATTGTAAATACCATTAAGAGTAGTTCTTACTAGCTGGTGCATGTCCATTTGGATTCGTAACGAATTCAATCGACTTGTATGAGCTAGGCAAGGAGATTCAGTAGTTAAAAATTTAAATTTTTCTTAAACCACATCACATTTTTCACACCGATCACTTGAAACAGCATCAATGGAGTTCCCCCACATAAAGGATCCCCATTATGACCCTGAAAGAGACTTAGATCCACACAATGCAGAGGGAAGGAATTGAGAATGGCGTTGGAACAATTAATGGTCAAAATAATAGGAATGGTAATGGACAGAATTTCTTATCCCACCACAAGGTATTGGTCGAGTAGTAAATGTGCAATACCCACAATATCAAGCTTTACATTAACCACAATCTCCACAGTGAAGAACTCTTCGAGAGACTTTACGCCCACAGAGATATTCTTTGCCTAATTGAATCGTGTTACCTCCTGATGCTGTGAAATTTCCAATAAAACCAGATATGGTGAGACTCATCCCCCTCTTTCATGATGGAATTATAGGACCCATATGTGCATATCAGAGATTTTGAGGAAGTATGTGGCGCTATGCTGTATACAAGTGCATCACACGATATAATATGTCTCAGAATGTTCTTATTCTCTCTTAGGGATCTAGCTAAAAAATGGTTGATGTATCTTAAAAAAAAAACTCTATTCTTGGAGTCAATTGCAGCAACAATTTTTTGACAAATTCTTCCCGCTTGAAAGGACTAACGCCTTAATGAAAGCTATCCAATGTTTTTCACAAAAGTTAAATGAATCATTTGCCAAAACTTGGGAATGTTTCAAAAGTTTAACTTATGCTATCCCACATCATGGCATGGATATAAGCTAGCTTATCAATTATTTTCACCAATGTTTATCTGCTGATACTAAAATATTTATTCAAATGATGAGCAATGTAATGTTTTTTAAAAAGTGTCTTATGAGGCGTGGGACCATTTAGATTTCATTGCTACACGAGCACGTGATTGGGAAGTCAGTACTATCCCAGATACTGCTCGAACACCAAATAGTGGAGGTAAATTTGTGGTAAAAGATCAAGATGACATGCAGGCTAGGCTGACCCAGTTGACAAAGAAAATTGAAGCCTTAGAGATGAAAAAAGTAAATGAAATTTCAACTGTTCCTATTTCTAAAGGGACAGACTTTTGTAATCTGTGTAATATACAAGGGCATTCACTTGATGAGTGTCCCTCGTATCCCACATTTTAAGAGTCCTGTACAAACCATGCCAGCATCAATGCCATTAACCAAACACCACAACAGAAAGCTTTAAATTTTCCATATGGTGAGACCTATAACTTAAATTGGAAAAACCATCCCAATTTTAAATGGAAAACTGATACAAATGCAGGTACTTCACAAGGAGCCTCACATTCTTTCCCCCCTCAACAACAACAAGGATTTTACCCTCAGGGGCAATCCTAAAATTTTCAGGGCAATGTACCAATATACCAACCTTTAACACAAGGGTTTTAACAAAACCCTAATGCTCATTTTGTGCAACAACAGAGTCAATTTAATCAAATTCCATACCAACCTCCACATAAGAGGAGTATGGAGGAGATGTTCAACCAATTCATGCAGAGTCAAAATACTACCAATACTGAGCTTCATAATTCAAATATTGAGCTTCATAATTCAAATGCTGAATTTCGTAACATGGTACAACAATCTATAAATGAATTATGAGTTCAAGTTTCTAAACTGAATTCTTGTGTAGGTGCAATGAAATAAGAGAAATGTAAGTTTCCTACCCAATCATATCAAGCACCACAAGGACAAAACAGTATTGATGTCCCAGGAACAAGTGATGGAAATTTTGAGCAGGTTAAGGGTATCACTACTTTAAGAAGAGAAAAAATTGTTAACAAAACCATCTGTGAGCACGCTACATCGCCTCACTTCTTTTTTTAGCTTTTTTGGGAATTAGATTCACTTATTATCGTGGATTGTAGATAACTCATTATCCTTCTCTATTATCCTTCTCTTTTATCTACTTATTTATCCTTCTCTATTATCCACTCAAGATTATCTAATCCTAATTATCCTTCTCTATTGTGGGAGTCCACTTAGATTGGGTTTTGAAAAAGGAAATGGGTTTGATAAAAACTGGGAGTCGCCACCTTATTTTTAAGGAATAAGGAAACCATAAAAAGAGTTTTATTTTCAATAAAACAGTGACTCTATATTTTAAGGAAAAGCAAGTCTTCAAACCAAAGTTGGATCCGGGGGCTAGGTTATGAGATATAAAGGTTCCAGAACGCATCCTGTAGGCACCTATCTCACCTTAATTAAAGGTCTCCTAATTAATTTTGGGTTTTATCAAAATCTTTTCTTGTCAAATCTAATTATCTAATCAACCACAAAATATAAATAATAATAATATATAATAATAATAGATAATAAAAAAAGTAAACACAATCCTAAAGACCTTAGGAGACTCACAGTCAACCTAAGATTGGACTTGCGCCCTATTGGCTGCCTACGTACTTTATCAGTGTACTGATAGAGATCAAAGTCCGTCGTAGTTCGAATACCTAGGATTCTCCTATTGTAGTGAACTACTCCATCATAGGTATTCTATCTTATCTAAGACTCTAACTTCGAGAGTTTGTGTTCGTTTAAAATACTTCATCTTTCAAAGTGGGAGTTTCATCCCAAAACAAATTCTTAAGTTCCAATTTCATTGGGAAACGCTCTCAAAAATAGACTCCTAAATAAACTAGAATCCCTAATTTGATGTAGTTCTTACAACAAAGGGGAATCCTAAGTGGAGCCAAGTGGCTCCCCTAACTTAGAGTCCCTAACTACATCCTAAGTTAATCTAAACAATCTAGAATACTAAAATAAGCATGTTGGAATTTATGAAAAATGCATAAAAAATGCAATACAATAATTAATAAAATGCATGAAAAAATGCCCTAAATGCAATCTAATTATTCTATGTGAACCTAAGCATGTTTCTAGGTTGATTTGATCCTAAAAAATGGCTTTTAATCCACTTTAAAGGTAATTTCAAATTCTGGACAGAATTGAAAGTCACCAAAAATGTGAATAAAAAAGTCATGAAAACAATAATGAAAAAAATAAGTAAATGACCTATAATTCATTCTAATATAATATACTAAAACTACCATATATAAAACTATACAAAAAGTGGATTAAGAATGATGATTAAGTCATATAAAAGTAGATATTCAAATCTAGACAGAATTAAATATTCACTTTAAATGGCTTTAAGACCATTATTAATTCACCAAAAATACTAAATGAAAGTACTAACATGCATATTAAAACAATGGACTAAAACCCTATATGCAAAACTACTCAAAACAACCAAATATCATGCTCAAAACAACTAAGTCTACCACAATGGAAGAAACTTACCTTTGCTTGCTCCCTCGAACACAATTCGTACACCAATCATTTCAAGGCATTCAATATGACAAACTTAATTGAAATAAAGCAAGAATATAGCTATACTTGATACACAATACCTAAAACTACTTCTAGCATCCTAACAATGATTATTGATACAAAAGACTCAAACCTTCCTAGCAATATGCATTACTAACCCAAAACAGAAAATATTATATCTCAAACTAACTCCTAACATGCATTATAATCACAAAATGAACTCCTACACATACCATAATGACTTCTTAAGAACTAACGTACTCATACCATTCTAAAGACTCAAACTTTATGCATGAAATATAACTTCATAAACAAGAAACTCAAAAACTACCACTAACATGTAACGTACATATATATTCATGCATGAATCCTCCTCTACATCATGAGAAACATAAAAGAAAAAGAAGAAGAAGAAACTCTTAAGCCTAATCATGCAGAATTGCTCAAAATTCAACTATGTTATAAAGCATAGCATTCTATCCATGAAAATATGAAAAACCTTACTTCTAGCCTTCTTCTTCTTTGCTCCTTTCTCTCTTTTTCAAGCTCTAATGGCCTCCAATCTCGTAGCTAGGCTTCTAAAGGCTGCTATAAGTGTCAAAAGTCTCCTAATGCAAAGTTCATCCCCCTTAGACTGGTTTATAAGTGTTGTATATATATGAGAGGCTTCAATTTGATCAATGGCTCTCATTAAAACCCTAAGGAGTGATCCAAAGGTCCTAAATGAGTCTTCCCCAGTCCCCAAAGTCGTTCATAGTGCTTCAAACTGACCCAACTTGGCTGTGAGAGAGTCCCAAATGCTAAAAACTCTCAAAAAATCGAGTTTTGACAAATCTGGAGAACCAGGCTCGGGTGACTGTCCACCCTAGGACGGTTGGCCATCCACCATGGACGGTTAGCCATCCCTAGGGGGACGGTCATCGAGCCCCTCAGTGCATTTTGCCCAATATGGGCCTATCTCAGCCCATTTCGACCTAGTTTCGGCTTTTCGGGCTCATTTCAAGTCCAAATTCGACGATTCAAGAACCAAAATGACCGTGATTCGATTCTCCATGTTTTGAGAAGTGTTTGAAGTGAAAATGCATTGACCAAAGTCAAAGTTTTTAGGAAGAAGCTGGCCGATTAGCTGTTTTGGGCCTATTAAGCCCAATTAGGGTTTTGAAATCCACTAACCAATCGATCTCGAGATCATTTCCACTTCTTGAAACAAGTTTTGAAATCATTTAATAAATTTTTTTAAAGTTTTTGAAGGCCTTGTTTTGATAGAAAGATTGAATCCCGGCTGCTTTTGGTGAAAACCCTAATTTGAGCTTAAAATGGTCATTTGGGCCTTAAGAGCCAAACATGAGCCCAAAGGCTCAATGGACCTTGCCATTGATCAACTTAACTACTAAACACACCCTAAATATCCATGCCAAAGTCTCGAGACCATTCGGGACAAGATCGACAGACATTCAGAGCTTTTGTGATCCAAAGGACAACGCTGCCTTTCAAGTCACAAAAGACTTTATTTCCTATCAAGTCTGGCTCTGAATGCCATGAAATTTAGCAAGGACATTCCTAGACTCTCTAAAAACTAAATACAAAAAGAACTGACTCGATCCAACCTAAAAACCTACATGCGATAATGACCTCTAACTAACTACACAAAAGAGGACTGAACAACTTAGGGCTTCACCACTCTATTTCACTTCAAATCGTAGGCAACCATTCATGACTTTACTCATGGTAAAAAATGGATGTCTACAGAAGCCCCTCGTTGATATTCATGACTTTGCCAGTGAATTTCAATGAACAAAATGACATCCCATTTCTGTCACAACAAAAGAGGGATCTTCAAAACAACTACTCACAAACATTTATCAATTACATTCTTGAAAGTCCTACACACACTTCCAATAATCTTAGAGGACCACAGTCCTATTCGGAAGTGTAGACATCCATTTTTGACCATAGGTATGGTCATTAATGGTTGCCTGTGATTAGAAGTGAAATAGGGTGATAAAACCCTAAGTTCCCAGTTTTACTCTTGTGGGTAGTTAGTTAGAGGCCATTATCGCATGTAGGTTTTTAGGTCAGATTGAGTCGGTTCTTTTTGCATTTAGTTTTTAGAGAGTCTAGGAACATCCCTGTAAAATTTTATGGCATTCTGAGCCTAGCTTGATAGAAAATAAGGCCTTTTGTGACTTGAAGGGCAATACTGTCCTTTGAATCACAAAAGCTCTGAATGACTGGCGATCTTGTCTGGAATGGTCTTAAGGCTTTAGCATAGATATTTAAGGTGTGTTTGGTAGCTAATTTGATCAGTGGAAAGGTCTATTGAGCCTTCTGACCCATGATTGGCTCTTAAGGCTCAAAAGGCCATTTCAAGCTCGAATTAGGGTTTCGACCGAGAATGACCGGATTCGATCTTTTTATCAAACTGAGGTATTCAAAGGCTTCAAAACACTTTCTTAAAATGTTTTAAAACTTGTTTCGAGAAGAATAAATGATTTCGAGAGCGATTGATTAACAGATTTCAAAACCCTAATTTGGGCCCGACAGGCCCTAAACAGCTAATTGGTCAACTTTGACCTAAAAATTTGACTTTAGTCAATGCATTTCCACTTCAAACACTTCTTAAAACATGGAGAATCGAATCACGATCGTTTCGGCGCTTGAATCGTCGAATTTGGACTTAAAACGGGTCCGAAAAGCCAAAAAAAGCCGAAACCAGGTCGAAACGGGCTGAGATAGGCCCATATAGGGCAAAATTGGGTTCAAAACTCGATGACCATCCACCAAGGGATGGCCAACCGTCCTAGAGGGACGGCCAACCATCCCAAGGAGGATGGTCATCCTTGTTTCATGCCTACAGCTGCTAAATTTCAGTCTTTCTCCTGCCCGGGACTCTTCCAAGCCTTGCCATGTGTCTAGCTCGGCCATGGGAACTTTGGGATGAGTTTGAAGACCTTGGAAGGCTGGTTTAGATCCCTTGGATCATTCCTAAGAGATTTAAACTCAGCCATTGATTAAATTCCGGCTTCTCTATAAATAGAGAGCTCTGAAATCAGTTTTAGGAGACACACTTGGCTTTAGAGAGCTAGCTTGGAGAGTAGAGGCTTGAGCATTGCACAAGCTTCCCCCATAGCACTCTTAGCTATACTTTTGAAGTCCTTAGAGGTGAGAGAAGGAGCTAAGAGTAAGGGAGAAAAAAGTTAAAAGGTTAGTAGTCATTGTGTTTATTTAAAAAGTTTGCATATTCTCTTCTTAAATAATATTATTAGATAATAAGAAGAAGCAAACAAAAACCCTAAAGGCTTTAGGAGACATACAATCAACCTAAGATTGGACTTGTGCCCTATTGGCTGCCTACGTACTTTACCAATGTCCTGATAGAGATCAAAGTCCATCGTAGTTCGAACACCTAAGACTCGTCCTATTGTAATGAACTACATAGATGAAAGGATTCTACCTCATCTAGGACTCTATCTTCGAGAGTTAGAATTTGATTAAAACACTTTTTCTCAAGAGATGGAATTTCATTCCAATTCAAATACTTTCGAAAACCCAATTTCATTGGAAAACACTTTCTTTTAGAACTCTTCTCGAAATAGACTCCTATATTAAGAGCAACTCCAACGGAGTAGCCATCTTAATGCTGTTAGGCAAAATGCCTTCCCAAAGTGACAAAATGGTGCTCTAATGGAAGAGGCATCTCAGTAGGCAAAATGCCTCCTCCCCATTTTAGTCGGCAAATTTGCTGAGAGATAGATGAGAGAGAGAACTCTCGGCAAATTAGCCACATAAGGAAAAATCTCAAATTTGAATTCGTCAACGGCTCTTTCTCTCAACGGAAACCTGCTCTTCCTCTGTTATTTGTGCAACAAATTTCTTCTATAAAATGAATATAGGACATACCTAATGAGCATCCACAAACTGATTTTTGAAGAAAAATTTTGGCAAGAGCCGTTGCTGCACCAGACCTTCTTCCTCACTAAGAAAAATCACCAAGATCCAAAGTGAGATTTGAAGAACTCTGTTGGGTGTATGATGCTCTTGGAGAAGAAACCTTAAATCTGCTCTTTTATTTTATTTCCACGATTTTGTTCAAAATGAGTTTATCTCAAAATGGCTTCCTTTTGATTACAGGGTTCTGATGTCTTCATTGGTATGTTCTTGTGTAGAGAAGGGAGCTTGTAGTTGAGTATCGGCCAGAGTCTGAGCTTCTTCACAAAGATCCCAATCTTCTGTTGGCTTCTCCTGTGGGTCATCTTCCGAGTCCTTTGACTGTTGGATTTTTGCAATCCATTGTTGAGTCTTCTTTATCTTCTAGAAGACACTAGAACATGAAGATGATGTGTTTTTAGCTTTTATCTTTATTTATTTATTTTACAGAAGATCAGTTTTGCTTTGTCTTTTACTTTGTCTTTTACTTTTAAGTCATTTAAGTTATTTTCTTTAAGTAATTTTTTTTTATAACATGATAAGTATTTATTCTAATTTTTTAACTTGTATTTAAAATTTTGAAAAATTGAACCGTTGGATTAGATAAACTGCTTATCAATTTCATGTTTGTCAAAAATCACAGTGATCCAACGGTTAGTTTCTAATAGGTGTTACTGTGAAAAATTGTGACATTTTTTGTTCTTCAAAATATCAACGTTTTTTCCTAGTTAGTTTTTTCATAAACCAACCGTTGGATCACTATGATTTTTGGTAAACATGAAATTGATAAGCAGTTCATATAATCCAACAGTCAATTTTTCAAAATATGCACTGCATTTGTCCTAATTGAGGTCACGTTGCGTAAGGTGCACCTTATAATATAAGGACTGTACATTGAATATTACGTTTATTGTGGCTAATTTTTATTTTTTATTTTCATGTGCAGATAGATTCTGAAAATAATCAATATTTCACTAGTCTCTTAAGCGGTGATGTGGTTTTTGATGATAACTTTTGTGGCGAAAGTGTTGCCAACCAATATTTTAATGAACTGGAATTGTCAACCCAAAATCCCTACTGAAATGAGAGCCGCAACAAAGAAATCACAATGAGCAAAAAACTTCTCAGTTGTAGAGGATATTCTTCTCATATCTGTATATCTCAACACGGGCTTTAATTCGATCATCGGTACTGATCGTAGTAAAAAATGTTATTGGAAACAAATATATGATTTTTTGTGGCAAATCAAAAAGTTGACTATCGTCGTACCCAAACATCTCTTTCGAATTGATGGTGTACAATTAACCATGACGTGAGTAAGTTTACTGGGTGTCATGCAGAAATTCAACAAATGAGACAAAGTGGATTTACCGAACAAAACAAGGTATTAATAATTTTGAAATTCACATAGTTGGACATGTTTTGAATTTATTATAATTATATATTTTTTTTATAGATACTAAATAATTGTTTTCTATAATTGTTCAGGTTGTACAAGCAAAAGAAATGTACCACGAGGAAACCGGAAAAGTATTTGTGTTGGATCATTGTTGGGAAATACTGAAGGAGCACCCTAAATGGAGAAGTGGTGTTTCTAACAAAAAGTCAAAAAGTACGAACGACGCCAGTCCAGCTTCCTCATTTCCCATGAGTCCAGAGTCAATAAATTTAGAGGCAGATAATGTATCCCTCAATGAAAGGCAACTTGGCAGAAAGGCCTCAAAATAACAGTTAAAAAATCAAAAAGCGGGAGAACGTAGTGGAAACACCCAAAGCCCATCTTCATTAATTTTGGATCAATACAGGGAATAAATGTTATCAGTAGAACTTGAGAAAAAAGAACACCATCAAAAGATGCTAGCGTACCAAGAATAATTGCTTCAAATTGAGAAAGAAAAAGTATGCCTACAAAAAATACAAGAAGATGAGCGAATTATGAAGATTGATACTTCTAGCATGGATCCCGGAATGGCAGCATTTTATAATAAATTGAAGATGGATATTGTTAGAAGAAGTATGAAATAGTAGCAGTTAATTGTTTTAGTATTTCAAATCCTTTAAAATGTTTAATGTGTTCTTCTTTTATAAGACTTGAAGTGTTATTTAATATGACATTATTTTACTCTATGTACATGTTAATTTTTTTAAGGGAAGACAACATATAGATTTAGCACAACAAAAACATGTTACATTTTTCTTAGTGAAAATACAAATAAAACATGGGAAGCACAACAACACAACAAACTGAAGAAATAGAAAATAAAAAAGAAAAAGAACTTGATACAAGCATGCTGAAAGTAAACATAAACCCTAAAAAAAATAAATAAAAGAGATACAATTTCCTAATGTGCTCTATGCCATTTGCATAAGTGTTCAACTAAATCTTCCTGGAGTTGATTATGGACTTGGGTGTCTTTAATGCGATGATATGTTTCAATGAAATTTACTAGTTCCGATGTACGCTCATGTGACACTGAAACAGGCTCGCCAAGAAAATCATAAGGCATATCAGTGTCACTGGTATCTTCCTCATCCTCAATAATCATATTATGCATTATTATGCACGTTGTCATGATATCGTGAAGTGTTTCTTCATCTCAAAAACGGATAGGCCCACGAATGATTTGAAAACGTGCTTGGAGCACCCCAAAAGCTTGCTCCATATCTATCCCTATTGCAATTCTTACAACAAAAGACAATCCTAAGTGGAGTCAAGTGACTCCCTTAATCCTAGGGTCTCTAACTAATACTATGTTAATCTAAACATTTAAAACGCTAAAAGAAAACATGCTAGAAATTATGAAAAATGCATAAAAAATGCAGCAAAACAATTAATAAAATGCATGAAGATGTCCTAAATGCAAACTAGTCTTTTTATGTGAACTTAGATATGTTCCTAAGTTAAATTTGACCCTAAAAATGGCTTTTAACTCACTTTAAAATTCTGGGCAGAATCTAAAGTTAATTAAAAAGTGATTTAAAACCCTTGAAAATAACAAATAAAAGGATGAGAATGTCTTAGAATGCATCTTAAAATAATATACGTAAAACTAATCATGTATTATGCTTAAAATATTCAAGTTTAACACAAGGGAATGGACTCACCTTAGCTCGCTCCCTCAATCATGACTCATATGATGCTCTAAGCAAAACAAGATTAAGAACAATGGTATAAACAAACCTAAACACAAAACTATCCTAAAATACTAAAACAATAGACACTCATCCTATATATGCAAAAGACTCAATTTTCCCTGCTATCATGCATTACTAACCCAAAACAGAAAATATTATACATTATACTAACTCCTAATATGCATTTTAAACATAAAAATAATCCTGAACATATTTCTATTAACCCATAATAACTAGCATGCTCAAAACATATAAACAAACTCATACTTTATAAAGTTAACCATGCAAAACTCACAAATGCAAAAATTTACATACTAACAAATTGAAACCTGCATGCAATAAACAATTAACCCTTTACTCCTAACCTATGAATACTCAAACTAGACATCCATTCCTAGCATAGTATAGACATGGAAGAAGAATGAAAGAGAAGAAAAAGAAGAAAAAGAAGAAGAAGAAGAAATATGCAGATTTTAACTATGTTATGCAACTCATCAAAATAAATATAATGGTGTATTAAGTTTACCTCTTTGCCTCCTTCTTCCTTGCTCCTAGCCTTCTTCTCCAAGCTCCAATGGCCTTCAAAATTCTAGCTAGGGTTCTAGGGGGCTGGTTCAAGTACTAGCGTCTTTCTTCTCAAAGCTCATCCTCCTTAAATTGATTTATAAGTGGTGTGTATATAAGAGATGCCTCTATTTTGATCAATGGCTCTCATTAAAACCCTAGGGAGTGATCCAAGGGTCTTAAATGGCTTGGGTGACCATCTACCCTAGGATGGTTGGCCGTCCCTAGGGGGACGGTCATCGAGCCCCCAGTGCAAATTTGCCCTATATGGGCCTATCTCAGCCCATTTCGACCCGGTTTCGGCTTTTCTCAGCTTTTCGGGTCCGTTTCAAGTCCAAATTCGACGATTCAAGAACCAAAATGACCGTAATTCGATTCTCAATGTTTTGAGAAGTGTTTAAAGTGAAAATTAATTGACCTTAGTCAAATTGTTTAGGAAAAAGCCGACTGATTAGTTGTTTTGGGTCTGTTAAGCCCATTTAGGGTTTTGAAATCCTCTAACCAATTGCTCTCGAGATCATTTCCACTTCTCAAAAAAAGTTTTAAGAAACATTTAAGAAAAGTGTTTTAGTACTTTTCAAGACTTTGTTTTGATAAATAGATCGAATTCTTGTCATCTTCGGTTGAAACCTTAATCCGAGTTTAAAATGGCATTTTGGGCCTTAAGAGCCAAACATGAGCCCAAAAGCTCAATGGACCTTGCCACTGATCTACTTAGCTACTAAATACACCCTAAATATCCATGCTAACGCCTCGAGACCATTTGGGACAAGATTGACAGTCATTCAGAGCTTTTGTGATCTATAGGACAACATTGCCTTTCAAGTCACAAAAGGCCTTATTTCCTATCAAGCCTGGCTTGGAATGCTATGAAATTTAACAGAGACATTCCTAGACTCTCTAAAAACTAAATGCAAAAAGAACCGACTCAATCCGACCTAAAAGCCTACATGCGATAATGACCTTTAACTAACTACACAAAAAGGTACTATGAGCGACTTAGGGTTTCGACACCCTATTCCACTTCAAATCATAGGCAACCTTTCATGACCTTTCCCATGGTCAAAAATGGATGTCTACAGTGATTTTAGCACGGGTGTCGATCCACAGGGACTAAAGGCCGAGTTATGAGAAATCTAGCAAGTTCAATTCTAGTAAAACGAACAATCTTTAGTTTGATGAGTGATTGTTTAAACTAATGAATATATAAACTGATTGATTGAAGAGAATTAAATTAAGGATAAAAAACCTTGGGTATTTCGAATCCACTTGATTAAGAATTTACCATGTAAGCAATTAAAGCTAGAGTTTCATATTCGTTTATGAACAGTGATGACCTAAACTACAAGAATAAGTCATTAAACATATTATGCAAGCATTCGCTTAGTATGATTCATCCAAACAAGACATAACTTGTCAAGTAAGGCATGCACAGGTTATCTAAGTAAGGCATGGACAGACTGAACGAATGTAGTCATATTCGATGAAAACTATTGCACAACTAATTTAATCGAAATCACTGAAAACAATTGCATTTATGAATATATACTCAATAAAGAATGGATTGCATGAAAAGCAATCTCCCAAAGTTGTATAATTGTCACAAACTGAATATAAAACCCAAAACCCTAATCAAAACATGACAAACCTAATAATCATGCTTCATCTAACACCCAAGAATGGAGTCTAACTGCTCATGTTTGGAGTAGAATCGCCAAAGGTCTTCAGTCATTCCATGTGCATCCAAAATCCAAAGAGAATGAGGAGAAAGAACAGAGAGAATCCAAAAGAGAGTAATGGTAGGTTTAGCTAACCCTAAACAAGCTTAAAAGAATGTATATATATATCATACAGAGATCCTCTTAGATAAAACTCTTCAAAATTACACAAAAAATAGCTTAAAAACATGCGGGAACGCTGTCCGAGGCAAGCCCTAATGATAGGCTTGGCCACCTTATCGATAGGGTGGCTTGAAGCTTTGAAGAAATCAGCTCCCAAGAAGACCACCTATCGATAGGCTTGATGCCCTATCCATAGGAGTCACATCCATATCGATAGGGGTGACATCTTATCGATAGGGGAAGCTTGCAGGAGCCCTTGACTGCAGAATTCAATACCCGAGGAGTGATCCTATTGATAGGCTTGAGGCCCTATCGATAGGATTGAAGCATTTTCATTTTTTTCCTTCATTTTAAGCTCCCATCTTTACTTCTAAACCACATTAGTGCCCTTTTATCATCTGATCAACTCCAATCACCTCTTTTCAGATGCGAAAAACTCCATATTTAGGCAAAACTAGCCTACAAAAGTAAAAATCACTGATAAGAACTAAACTTAACCAAATCAAAGTACTTATGATGCAAATTCCTTCGAAATCAGCCTCTGAATACAGAAAAACGAAGCATGATTGTGAAGCAATCACCTTTCTCCCATGAATTCCAATAAGAAGAAGAATAAGAAAAGGAAGAAGAAGAGGAGGATGAGGAGACAGATGATCACACTTACCGAGGTGATCATCCGTGAAGCAGCAAATCCATATCTATTGACTAAAGTAGATAAAGTAATTGGTGGAGCTCTGAGTTCATCAAGCAGTGACGTGGTGTAGCCGTCAGTTCGACTAGGTCAGTATGGTGGCTGTCTCCAACACCAAGCCTGTCTATTTCATTTGCCAAAACTACCATAAGCATGAAAATTTGTTAGTGCATGCATGTCCAGTGTTGGCACAAAGAAGAATGGATTTAGTTACCGCCAACGTATCGAAAAGCCTTAAATAAACGCGCAAGCCCTGCCATTGCCGGCGACGGACTGCAACACTTCGTATTTGCTGAATACAGTAGATCGGAACGCTATCTGGTGTTGCCGGTGCTTCGTTGCTGATTTTTTTCACTCCGATCAATTGCCATTGTCACCAAAGAAGAAGACAACTGCTATAAATTGTCGAAGAAGAAGAACAAGAGAAATCGCAGAAGCAGAAGAAAAAAATCGCCAAAGAAGAAGATGGCACAACAGTCAGGTGCTTCTCAGCAGATTATCTCTCTTCTCCCTCTCTCTCATTCTCTCTCTTCTCGACCATCTCTCTCAAATTTTAGTAGAAAATGGGGTGAGACAATGGTAAAAGGATGAGTTTAATGCTAGTTGCCAAATTTTTGTCCTTATTGGTTTTTTATTTTTTATACCTGAGTTGGCACTTTAGCAATATGTCATTGCATGTCATATAGTCACATCGTATGGGCAGGGATGTAGCCAGGAATTGAAGTTAGGGTGGGCGAAATTCTAAAAAAATGAAATTTAAGGTTTCATCTTTTAAAAGTAACATGAAAAATATCTATTAAAACTAATAAATTGAAGCACTGAAGGTGAAGCGGATTGTTTAAAAATTGAGGAAAAGTGAAACAGGGCGTTAGGGTGTAGCTATTTCAAAATTGTAATATAATTATGTTAGTGCATCCCATGATCTAAATTGATTCATATAATATAAAATAAAATTAATAGCCTCTTCCCAATATCTTTAACAAGAAAGCCTTTTTAAGACTATAAATTCAATCCAACCAAGTTCTACAGGGCCTGGGAATTTATTCCCAACCTCAAGGTCATAGCTCTCCTTCACTCTTCACTTTCTCACTCGTTTCTAACTCTTTTCACGGATTTTCTTCACCATTATTCTTCTAATATCCATATCTAAAACATATACAAGTCTCGGTTCTTTATTTATTTTTTAATTAGAACATCATACCATTTTCTATAACTTTTGTACACCCAAACTACCATAAATCACAGTAAATGAAGGAGCTCATGAAAATTCACCAAATTTCACATGGAGGTTAAAAATCAAATATTTAATCATTAAAAAAAATAGTTTCAAGGATCAGATCTATAGAAATGCACATAAATAATAAACTCAATCTCAGTCCGCCATTGATGAGCGGCTCAAAGCTTGAATAAGCTTCTATTATTCATGTTTTTTTCCTCTTATTTTCTTTATAGAATTAATAAAACATTAACATGGTAGGTGAATCCCACATTAAAGAGAAGCAAAAGTGCAAAACCCATAAAATAAAAGCATCAATAATCTTGGGTAGCCATTGATGGTGGTCTCAAACACACACATAGCCATACAGGAATAAGATTCTACCTATATATATATATATATATATATATATAGAGAGAGAGAGAGAGA
>JAESVK010000316.1:506183-525352 GCA_017140935.1 Hamamelis virginiana | reverse complement strand
TTCGCAAGGGAGCTCTTCAAAATCGTCAAGATAGCTCTCCTTATCTTTTAGAATCACCGCCAAAGTCCCAAAAAATTAGATTTTATTTTATTTTGGGAAAACAAAACAGGCGGTCAGTCTCTTGGTAACTGGGGAGACTCTAGACACAGCTGTCTTGGAGAGATTTAAAAGAAGAAGAATTTTTTTTTTTTTTTTCAAAAAGTCAGTGAGGGCAGTTGGCTGCCCTCACTTGCCCTTAATCAGCTACGTCTATGCGTATGGGTAACTCAAAACGGGATGAGGGGTGGGATAATTAGCATTTTCCAAATTTAAATTTTGAAAATTTAAACAACCTATGAGATATTTAAGAATTATGATATAATTAAAAAATGGAAACATAATAAGTCAGTAGAAATAAGTAATAAAGAGTCAAAATAGAGCATATTTATTTTTCTAGAAATTTCCCGAACGGAAGTTGTGGAGCACGGCATAGCGTGGCATAACATATTAATTATTAACACATGTACTCATACGCGGCACGCCGATAAGCAATGACAGGATTCAGGTCGGGTCCGGATTTGCTCATAATTTGTACGAAACTAGGAGCGTCCAAATGTGGCACAGGATGACGACACGCATGCGGGCACGCTAATCCAAGGGGTGAAAATTAAAACGGCAAAAATGAATGCGTTTTGGGGAAGTAGCTCATTGTTAACGGGGCGTTAACTTGCACCTGCTGTTATTACCTTTTTTTTTTTTTAAAAAAAAAATATAAATATAAATAAATTTCATCCAAAATTATTTTGGTACACAAGATGAGAGAGAAATGACATCTCCACTTATGCAACTCTGCCAAATTAACTCTTCGTCCAAAGCCTCCTCTACAGCCTTGAGAAAGTTCTCATAATTATCCTCACAAAGGTGATCTCCATGGATGTACGGTGAAGAAGTCTTGAGCTTAGGGGCTGTTTGGTGTGTTGTGTTTGAGGTTCACGACGAAGAGAGGCTTTGGTGCGACGGCAAGGATTAGGGATTCAGTCTTGGGTTTGAGAGAGAGACCGAGAAATGGAGTGTAAAGATGTGTGTTTGCTCTTTCGCCGGCGACCTGGGCAACACCACGGCAGCTCTGCGAAGACCTGGCTCTTGCCGGTGTGCTGGTTTTGTTTCTTGAGATTCATCGGTCTGTTTGGTTTTAGAGAAAATGCAGGGAAAGGAAATAAATTAGAGATTAAAAGCTTTATGTTTGTCTGATTTAATTTTCATGAAAGAGAAATGATAAGAATTTTATTTTCTTTCAGTTTCCGAGTAGCCAAACAGAAAGAGAATTTGATATGTGGTGATATTTGGGACTTGGTATGGTTTTATATTCTTTCATTTTTGGATTGATTTCCAAGTAGGAAAATACATCTTTGGATAGAATGTTAAAACTCATTCAGTCATGGAGTTTGCAGAGAAGGAAGGGTGAAGATGGGGGGTGCAGAGAACGAAAGGTGTTAGGGTTTTAATGTTTTATGTAAAACAAAAAAGAAAAAAAAAAGAAGCTGACGGAATGTGGTGGGCAAACGATCGTTTGTTTTCTTGAAGAGATAAAAACGCATGCCTCTTTTGCGTTTTGAACATGGATGCTTGGATCAGTCCCAACCCTTGCGTGTCGCCATCTGTGCCACATTTGGATGCTCCTAATTTTGTACAAATTATGAGCAAATCCGGACCCGAATGGGTCACCGGCACAATTATACCTCTCTCTCGATCTCTCTCGACTAAATCCCCACCAATTCTTGCGCTTTGAGCTCTGCGCGCCTTTGAGGCGAAGAACCAAGCATCTCTCTCTCTCTCTCTCTGGACTAAATCCACCATTTCTTGCGCTTTGAGCTCTGCGCGCCTTTGAGGCGAAGAACCAAGCATGATGTGGGACGATGATGCACCCGATCACGAAGATTCACATCAAGACTCTCCCCTTAATTTTGATTTCTTCTCTCTTTTGTCTAAGCCCAAGGTATACTATTCTGCAACAAGCCATTTCTTACCTTATCTAAACTTCTTCTTAAATTAGGGCTTTAGCACCCTCTTTGGTATCGTTTGGTTGAATTTCAAAAGTAGTATTGCTTCAGAAAGCATAACTTTTCATTAATTCTTGCTCACAGAAGCAAGAAAAATATTTTCTACATTTTTGTTTCCTCTGAAGTGCCTTCTCTTTCGGTGCATACATATGTGTGTATATTCATGTAACAAAATGTTCAAGGTATTAGGGCTTTTGCATTATAATTTTATGGTACTGAATAGTTTTAAAATTTCTGTAGTATTTTTTATTCTTGATTTTACATTGCTTTCTGATTCCATTTGTAGGATTACTATAGAATATTGGAAGTGGATTATGATGCTAGCGAGGATACCATTCGAACCAACTATATTCGCTTAGCATTGGTTTGTATTTATTTATAAATTTACGCAGTTATTTTTCACATTCAATTTGTGATTAATTGGTTTATTTTACATATAAACTGAAGCTATTCTACAGTTTTTTTTTTTTTTTTTTAAATAAAAAATAAAAAATTAATTTTCTGTGTTTATCACTATGGCATTTGATGTAATATTAATTGGTTTAGTTTACGTAAAATGAACTTTGAGCTATTCTAATGTTTATTTTTTTTAAGAAAACAATTGATTTTAATTTTCAGTGTGATTACTTTTAGCAATAGTTTATATCTATGGCATTTTACGTAATATTTTAAGTGCAGCATTTAAAAATAAATAAATAAATAAATAATGGATTGCCTTGCTTTGAATAGAAATGGCATCCGGATAAGCAAAAAGATCAGGGCAGTGCCACTTCAAGATTTCAAGAGATAAATGAGGCTTACCAGGGTCAGTATCAATGTTTGCTTCATTATTTGATCGTTTTCTGAATTTCCATTAATTATGCAGTACTAAGTTTTCAGCATTGGCTTATCTTGACCATTGATTTTTGAGGTTATATAGCTGAATTGTATAATATGCGGCAGGGAGATTATGAGGCTTTTAATTTGATCCTGGCTTACGAACCAATGAAGAGAAAGATGTTGCTTGATAGAATTTTTAACGATTTGTTGGGTATCTGGACATCTTGTGAAAATTGATCAACTCCATTGTATTTTATACAGCACTTGAACATGCAAGTTTTTACTGCATAATGTAGACATCATCATAAGCAGCAGGATAAATTGTAAAATTGAAATGAAACCATCTACAGAGATCCTAGAAAAATCTTGTTCTAAACTAGTTTTAGAAAAATAGATAGACTATGCTACTACCCCAAAAATTTTAAAAAATAAAAATAAAAACATTACGAACTTGATACATTCCCTTGCGAAACACTCTACTGATTCGATTTCAATGGGACATCAACATGCTCTGTAGAGTACCTGTGACTCATATAGGATTGTTTCTCTTTAGTCTTTACTTATTTATTTATTTTTAAATTTTTAGTCTATAATGCTGCTAATCAATTCAAGCATTGTGCATTTATGTGTCATTTTACTTGGCTTTACTAGATTATATTCAATTTGGTTGAAAAGGATGGAATTGAATTGTTTGGCATGGAGAAGGTGTTTTTTTTTTTTTTTTTGGTTGGCAATTTAGAGTGGTGTTTAAGCAATAGATTACTTAATTAGTGGGTTTTTGCCCATGCCTAAAGATGATACTTGTGCAAAGAGCGAATGGGGACAGTGAATCATCTCATCCATTGTTGGATAGCTTCTGTTACTTGGCACTTTGTTTCTTTATCTTAACTTGTTATAGGTGATTGGTGCCTGATGGCCTTACTATGAGGTGTAACTTTAATAAAAGGAGTTGTTTTAGGTGAGTTGGTTATATATAACAAGAGGCTTTGGTCAGTAGTTTCTAAAGTTTAATTTTGTTTTGGAGCCTTGGTCGATCAAGTAGTGGGTTTGATTCTTGGAAGTTTATTGTATACAAAGCTTAACTTGTACTTTGGGTTGGAGTTCAACTACTCTAGATGGGGGAATTTTTCCATGGAAGTTATTTGAAGTTCAAAACTATGATTGGCAGTCATAGTGAAGAGAATAGAGTGGATATGTAGGGCATGAGGAAAGGAAGGAAATGAGTGGATCGTAGGACAGTCTAGATTTTGAAGATGCGTTTGGTGAGATATAAAAATACAACTGCCATGAGTTTTCTCATGGCACACCAGCTCGGGCTTGTATGACATTAGTGGTCATGTCATCGGGGTAGAGTTTATATGCCATGATGCCATTTAGTATATGCTGTAGACTTGAGTCAATAAAAGTTGTGATAAACATCCTTTTTGTGTAAAATAATCTACTCGTGGTATAGTTTACACTAATGACTGAAGTTGGGTTTGTTTTGAGAGTTTTGTCCAGACAGCTCATGGCATAGTTTACACTAATGAGTGGAGTTGGGTTTGTTGCAAGAGTTTGGTCTCTTATTGGCATAATTAAACGCATACATATATCACATTTGCATTCTATGTATTTTGTTTAAAATGATTTTTCCCTAAAATCTTACCATTTTGTGTCAATCTTGCAATTCTATTTTTATGTATTCTTATGCCTTGCACACATCTGATAACACCCTATTATTAGTAGATAATATAGACCAGGAAGTAAAAACTTGAATGCAAGTGGTCAGTTCGTCCATGTTGATTATAGACCAGGAAATAAAAACTTGAATGCTAGTGGTCAGTTCGTTCATGTTGATTACAAAAGCTAGCTTTTGATGTCATCTTTTGGTATTAAATGTTCTTGATTTAATTACTCTATGCTCTATGGTTCGTTTTTATAATGCAATTGTTTATATCTTATGGATGTCCTTGTGGTGTTTTCGCTCGGGTTCCAACTTGTAATCTTGATGCCTGCTGTGACTTGGTTGAGATTTATGTTAGTTGCTTGTGTCAGTTTCATTGAACTATATATAAGTTGAAGAGTTTATCATAGTTGTTAGATTATTGCATGCCCACTAGTTGAAGGATGAACTATGTTGTGTGAGGTTGGGAATTTGTATGAAATACCACAATTGATGGTCCTAAGACATCTCTATCTTTTCATTTGATAGTCTACATGGTTGAAGTGTGATTAAATCGTATATACTTATTTAAACACCAATTTGTGTTTGTGCGTGAATGTATGTGTTTAATTATGCCAGCAACATTGTCTAGACAAAACTCTTGCAACAATCCCACCCCTACAAGAATCCCACCGGAATGCTTTTGGAGGAAGGGCACAACATAGGTGGAGATGGATTTTCATAAAGTCAAACTTGATAATCTAAGAGTGCTCCTTACCTGAACCTCTTCCATGGCAACAGTATAAAGAAGCATTTAGGGATTTGTTGATGATCAATGATTACACAGTCGATCAAGCCTCAAACCTGACGCGTTCTTCCCTTCCAATTCCACCCATATCATGAACCTGAACCTGAAATCTGAATGATCTGGAATTCCTTTCCAATTCCGTATATCAACTAATGGGGACACCAGTAGCAAAGAGATGAAGCACCCCTCGTACTTTTTCTCTCCATCCACTTTCTGTGCTCTGTCCTTCACTCCAAGATGTCTATAATTTTTTCCTTTAGAGTTGTTATGAATATTAGGCTCACCTGGCAGTGAACAAAGAGAGTATAGTCAATAAAATGCAGTTTTAATTAATTCCTTGATCACTTACTATAATTATTTATTGTTTTCTTCTTCTTTTTTTTTTTTTAAATTAAAAATATAATCGTTTGAATTGAAGAAATCTATGTATTTCACTGTGGGTTTAAAGCCCTATATATACATGTAAAAATGCATCAAAAAAGGAAAGTGTTATCTACAGCAAGAATTACTTACTATATGTTTATAGTTAGAGTTCTTGTAGTGAGTGAGGGGGGTGAATTATTCAAGTTAGTGACTTTTGAGTTGATAAAGATAACAAGAGGGTTTTGTAGAGGGGAGAACAAAGCACCCTGGGGGGGGGGGGGGGGTTTTGATGTTGAGGTGTGGCAGTGAGAAAGAGAGGATCCAAAGAGTGGGAATGCTCTTGGTCCTTGGAAGTTCTCAAATAAGAGAATTATGAATCTCAAAGCATCCAACCTTAGGTTTTTTCATCCTTCTAAATGAGTGATGAATGACCTTTATATAGAGATCAAGGCTCCCGTTGGGTGAAATTCTATTCGTTGAATTATCAAGCCAATGGGAGCCTTTTTCCTCTCATGGTTGAGCATTTTTATAGCTCCAAGGCCTATGAATGGGCCTATTTAATGAGCCCACATTGAGTATGGTATGTGTCCAAAGGATAAAATGAACATTGTTTTTCCCCGTAGTGATCAAGGCAAAAGGCAAGCTGACCCAGTTATGGGCTAAATTGTTCAACTAGCTTGGTTAGCCGGTTAGCCCTTCCACTTCATCCACCAGTCCATGACCCTCAAGCTATCCCAAATGAATGGTTCAAAGTGGCATCTTTCATCACCCGACCCACACCAAGCCCAAATTAGGGCGCTTTGAGTCCTGCCACTGGCTCGAGTAGGCATTGAAGCGTCAAGGTGCAAAGAAAAAGGGCTAAGGACCTGCTTTGAGGTGTCAAATTCCCTCAGGCCCTTGTTGCTAAATGCCCAATAAGCTTGATTTTTAGATAGAGGCTCTAGGCCCAAGTGAATTCTTATTTAAAAGAGAAAGGCTAGTTAGCCTTAGGTGCCACATGTCATAGGGATGCCATGTATTAGTTTCTTATTGAATATTTAGGGCTTGTAAACACTATATACAGAAGATAAAGAGTCAATGTGAACCAATATGCTTAACACCTCCTTAAGGTATGTATGTAATCAATAAAGAGTAGTCCATAATAACTGCACTGTGTTATAAGGTCAAATTTACTTCAATATATGGATGAACTAAATGGATGCATTGAAAGATAGACGAAAAAAAAAAAAAACTTCTCCACAGAAGGCACTAAAATAATCCTATGATTTCCTGCTGACATATGCCAGTCATTACTAACTACATGAAATGAAGTTTTGGACGAAGGAAAAGCCACGCTTTGTGCACCAATAATTCTGGATTTATAGGACAGCTATATTCTAGCTGCTAGAATATATTGAACAATACAACAATTTGAGTTGCTTTTACTAATAATTCTTCCTTAAGAACTCCATGTCATTAGATTATCTCCCTGGTACTCAACATGGTTTTAAATTTTAGTAACTAGTTATGCAAAGTTACCGAAATTCCAACTCTGATAAGGTGCCTGAAGTGAATTGATCTGATATTCATAAAGATAGATGAAATAAATAGGTTAAAGATGAAAAATGTAGCCACTTTTGTTTATCAATTTGGCCAAAAGTCTAGGCAAAAAATTCAGGAAAGTGAACAAAATTCAAGAAAAATTGGACCATAAAATATAAATCATCTCATGTATTGTTGGATAGCTTCTGATATTTTGCACTCTGTTTCTTTATCTTAATTTTGTACTGGGTGATTGGTGCTTGATCCTCTGAGCTGTTACTTTAATAAAAGGAGTTTGTTTTGTGTGGGTTGGTTATATGTAGCCAGAGGCTTTGGTAGGCGGTTTCTAAAGCTTAATTTTGTTCTGGAGCTGTAGTCAATCAAGTAGGGGAATTGATTCTTGGAAGTCAGAAAGCTTAACTTGTACTTTGGGTTGGGAGTTCAATCATTCTAGATGGGAAGAAATTTTTCCATGGAAGTCATTTGATGTTCAAAACTATGATTGACAGTCCCATTGAAAAGCATGGAGTGATTGTGTATGAGGAAAAGCAGGAAATGTGTGGATTGTGGGACAGTTGATATTTGAAAAAATGTGGTTGGTGGAGGCTCTGGATGTAACAATACAACTTCCACAAGTTTTTCTCTTGGTGCAACAGCTTGGGTTTTTATGACATTAGCGGTCATGTCATTGGGCTATTCATATGTCATCTAGTATATGTTGTAGACTTGTAGTCAATGAAAGTTATGATAAACAGTCTTCTTGTGTAAAAATAATATACTTGTGGCATAGTTTACTCTAGTGACGGATGCAAACACATGTGATGTTTCCTATATAATCTTTTTGGCATCTTTTATTTGAAACTTTAAAATTAATGCAAAGGAGCTGATGTAAGCCTTCATCAATGATGATCATTGATAACATTGTTAAGATGAAGCTGTTGGGTGCATGTTGAAGTTTTTTTACAATACAGAGGAGGGCATAAACGGACAGGGTTGCAGCAGAGCTCTACTGGTGATTTAATAATTATGACATACGTGGATGCTATATAATGGCAGAATGCAACTTGTGTAGTCAATCCCACATAGTTGGAATTAAGCTTTGCTGAGTTGGGGCCTGAGGGTTGTCTTGTTTCTTTGTTTCTTTTCTTTCTTTTTTCATTTTTGATAATGAGAATCTTCACCTCTTTTTAGTTTTGTGGAGATGGAAGCTCAATTAAATAATATACACCTTTTTAAAATATATATATATATATATATAAAAGACAAATAATACACACTGTATTAGCTAGCAACTTAGTCCCTGTCTACTATGTTCTATTGTCTACTATTTGAATGTGATGCAACATCGTCTGGTCATTGGTTCCGCTGAATCGTACTATGTATCACAGTTTTGAGGTCTTTGGTAGTAGCTTATTTCGCAACATGATGCTTTAGTTACTACTAAAGATTAAAAATGAGATACATATATGAAGAAAAGCAAAGAAATAACAGTATATACTGCATAACAAGTGATTTCAGATCTAACAATTTGATGATTTGGTTCCATATTAACAGTTTTGAGCGATCCTGTGAAAAGGAGAGAATATGACAAGAAAGGGATGCTGCACGTCTATGATTATAATATCATTGTGAGAATTTCTCCATTTGTGTTTGCCTTGAGCCTTTTTATCTTTTTATATGCTTTTAATTCCTCTGGGTGTAATTAGATCATTTATTTTTTGGTTTGTCTTTTTGGCTTGCAGGAGTACCTTAATCGTCACAAGGGCCTTATATTAACATGCAACGGTCTAGGGATCAGGCATTCAATATGGTAAACCAGAAAAACATGCACAGATAACCTTTTTAGAACATCCGGGACAATTCTTCGAGATGCATAGGACATATTTACTGATACCGTGAGCATCGGAGTTGGGATTGAGGACTAGCAGTTTGGGTTGGATGTATTAGTTTGAAAATATTATCCTTTAATCGTGTATAAACAGCGGGATCGAAAAAGTATATCCGACCATCTTCATGTACTATCTTAGTATTGCCCCTTTCACCTCTTCTAGGAGGGTTCTGTTTATATAATCCCCTCACCTTTAGGCTCTGTTTTTAAGCAATGTGAAGCTTTTTCCTTTCCTTTTGCTGTCACTTTCTAAGACCCAAATGCATCAATGTTATTCGAAGTTTTAAAAAACTCGCCCAAGCTTCGCTTCGGGGCAAGGCGGACAAAACATGCCTGGGGCTTAAAAAATAAGGTAGCACTTCTCTTGGGCTTGGGCTTATGTCCAGAAGTTGGGGCTTACGCTCAAGGTGCGTATTTTGAGGCTACTAGAAAAATACTAAGGGCCTGTTTGTGTTAGTTTTTTCTAAAATCACTTTTGGAAAACTATTTCTCCACATATATATCTCTTTAAAATTATACTCAAACAATATCTTCACATATCAAAATTTCCATACTAAAAGTGATTGTGGTAAAAGTTGGGACTCCTAACTTTTACCATAATAACTTTAGTATAAAATTTTTGCCATCTATTCTATCATCCCCAAATTGTTTAAAAGTGATTATCATCCCATCTCATATAAATCAAGTGAAATTTTAAGTTCCAAAAGTGATTTTAAAAAAGCTAATGCAAACGGTCCTTAAATATGTGGGGTGTTTTCGCATAGGTCATATTTATAAGTTTTATTTACCAAAAAATTCAACTATCTTTTCACTTTACCCAAAAATCTTTTTTAAAAAGAACGAATCAGTTTGTTCTTCGACTTTGTAGAAACTGATCATTTTGCTAAAAATTGATGCATAGATCAGTTTTTTGGAAGTGCTTGGAAAACTGATATATAGATCAGTTTTTTGGACTTTTGGGTAAAATTAAACTTAAATCTGGACTTTTGGGTAAAGTGAAAAAATGATGGGACTTTTGAGTAAAGAAGAACTCAAAATGGAACTTTTGGATAATTTTACCTAAATATATACATCATCCCTTGTACTCATTTTAATCATATTATTTGGGGTGACACCTAAATATGCCATGTTAATTGTTACATGACATGATATTATGACATGTTATGACAATTAATATACTTATTTATATTGATAATTAATCGTATAATGAATTGTCCAGATTTCTAACTTTTTTGCACTATCATTATTATTTATAGGACACATCCTTCTACTGTACTCACAATTCAATTCTAATTTTTATTTTTTTTTAATTTTTAGAGAAATTATCTAAAAGTTTATAAGTTTAGAGTTTTATACGATGATATTCAATTTTAGGTCATCAGGTCCTTGAGATTTTTAATTTTCAATTTATTATGTTAAGAAGATTAGCAGATGTAGCGGTAAAAAATGCTTATATATTGGGGAGTTATGAGTATATAATCCTTAAAGTATTTTATACCATTTGACAGGTTATGATAATAAAATAGTTATTTACAAAATAGGATAGATAATTTCTTAACTATTTTACTTCTTTTCTTTTAAATGCCCAATCACTTCTCTCTTTTATAGTTACTAGCTATAGCACACATGAGTTGCACGTGAATGCTTTTAAACAATATTATCTATATTATTATAAAATAATAGTAATAATATCTCATTTTTGTGTATATATATTTATTAAAATTTGCTAAAACACCAAAAAAAATGAAGAAGCCTACAGAATATTGTTGTTTTTCCCTTTGCAACATGATTATGAGTTTAAGGAATATCTATTTATTTAATCAATAAAATTAGTTAAAAAATAGTAAGAAATCAAAAAATAAAGCAGAAATACAGGTTGATAACAAATGCACATTTATAAAAGCCAAATATAAAATTAAACATAATATAGAAGGGAAAAATAAAAATAAAAAACAAAACATTCTAAATTAAGAGTAAACAACGATAAAATAAAAAGCATTTTTTTTTTTAAAAAAATTATGGAATCACATGGATGATGTGAATAAATTGTACAAGCAACATTAAAATATTATGCATGTAACTCCAAAAAAATATTTTGGATTAGAACTTAATAAACTAGAAGTAGAGAGATAGAGATTATCATTTATCACCACATGCATTTCAACCATGAGCCGATCGAATACAACCATCTCTTAAAGAAAAGCCTTGTTTGCCGTACATAGAGGGCTAGTTTGCCTTCTTATATATAGGTATATATGCGGTGAGGAAGAAGAAACTTGAAGCCTAATAAAAACTGTACAATGAACAAGAATTCTTTAACTTTCTTTGATAATCACAACATAAAAATGAATGAGGTCTGGTAAAAATTTATTATTGTATTGATAATTTCAAACATACTTTAAATATATAGTACATTGAAAAATTCAAATTAACATTAATATACATGTAGGCTTATAATGATGTGGCATATAGGCCGGTGCAATTTATACATGGAAGCTTTTAGTGATGGGGCATATAATTTAATACAATGCATAATATTCATGAATATTCGGAGTGATAGCATTGGAAAATGCAAATGAAAATTAATATACATGGAAGCTTTAAGTGATGGGGCATAAAACAAGGTATTGGAAAATGAAAATGAAAATTAATTGAAATATGTGGAAGCTATAAGTAATGCGGCATAAAACTAGGCATTAGAAAATGCAACTGTTCAAGTAATGTGGCATATAATTCGGTGCAATGCAGGTACACATCTTTTTCATATTCATTCCAATTACCAATGAATTAGTTGGGTTATAAATAATTTGGATTATAAATAATATAATATTGACATTTATAGCTTTATTAATTGACTAGATTCCGTGATGCATGTACAACACAGGGGCCTCTTAAAATTAAAAAAATCATTTCAGTAATTTAAGAATTTAAAAAGAGTAATCCTGCCATGTGCATCTTTTGTTCATGAGTAGCTAATTGCATACTTGACTCAAGAGAGCCTAATTTTGGGTTATCCTTTTATCGATTCATTCTCTCTCTTTTTTTCTTTAATTAATTTTTTTATACATTTTTTACAGTAGGAATAACAAAAATAAAATACATATGTCTTACAAATAACAAAAATAAAGCACATATTATTGTTAAAGTAATAAAAAGTAGAATAGAAGAGATATGAGAAGAAAATAGTGTCTTGCATATGTCTTATTCAATGAACCTAAGTCCTCCTTTTATAGGTTTACAAGATTTAATTAGAGAGAGACCAAAGGGTGTAGGTTATAAGCCTTAAAGCTAGAGGGGGTTATAAACCTTAAAGCTAGAGGGGGTTACATAGTAGAAATAGAAAATGGGTAGTCATCCACTAGTAGAAGATGGGTGGTCATCCACCATATTTACAACACTCCCCCTTGGATGTCCACCACGCTAAGATAATGTAACTCATTAAAACCTTGCTAGAAAAACCCCGTGGGAAAAAATGTAGCAAAGGAAAACGAGTACAACATTTTATAAATCTTAGAGTGATGTTGGACGCACTAAAGAAACTGCCTCATTAAAACCTTGCCAGTAAAACTCAGTGGGAAAAAACTTGGACGAAGGAAAAAGAGTACAGCGTGCATATGTCCAGATAAGCTGTAGACTTGATAACAATACTTTCCCTGATGAGTATAAACTTGACTGATCACAAACACGACGCATCCCGATATCATATGTCAATTTCTTGAATCTTTGATGATGGCAAAGCTTTGGTAAATAAATCTGCAACATTATCACTGGATCGTATTTGCTTCACTTCAATTTCATGACTCTTCTAGAGTTCGTGAGTGAAGAAAAACTTTGGTGAGATATGCTTGGTTCTATCACCTTTGATGTATCCTTCTTTGATTTGTTCAATACACACAGCATTGTCTTCATAAATTGTTGTTGGAGTGCTTGTAATCAAAGATAACCCACATGCATTTCGAATGTGTTGTACCACTGATCTTAACCACACGCATTCACGGCTTGCTTCATGAAGTGCAATTATCTCAGAGTGATTAGAGGAAGTGGCAGTCAAAGTCTGTTTGGTCGATCGCCAAGAAATTGTAGTATTGCCACATGTGAATACATACCCTGTTTGTGAGGATCAGAAAGGTATCCAGAATCTGCATATCCTTTTAGAGTTGATTCCTTTGAATAAAATAAACCCAAATCTGTAGTCTCACGAAGGTAATGTAAGATATGTTTCACGCCATTCCAGTGTCGTCGAGTTGGTGCAGAGCTGAATCTTGCCAACAAATTAACTGAAAATGCAATATCTAGCCTTGTACACTGTGCTAAGTATAACAAAGCACCAATTGCACTAAGATATGGTACTTCATGACCAAGGAGTGCTTCATTTTCTTCCTTTGGTCGAAAATGATATTTCTTAGCATCAAGGGATCTAACAACCATTGGAGAACTTAATGAATGTGCTTTATCCATGTTAAATTGCTTCAAGACCTTTTCGATATATGTTGACAGTGTATGGGAATTCCATTAGACTTATGCTCGATTTGCAGGCCGAGACAATATTTAGTTTTTCCTAAATCTTTCATCTCAAACTCATCTTTCAAATATTTAGCCGCTTTTATGAGCTCTTCAGGAGTCCCAAATAAATTTATATCATCAACATATACTGCAAGGATGGCAAATCCTAATTCTGATTTCTTTATAAAAACACAAGGGCATATAGGATTGTTAATATACCCATCCTTGATCAAATACTCACTGAGACGATTATACCACATTTTTCCAGATTGTTTTAATCCATATAATGATCGTCTCAACTTAATTGAGTACATATTTCGTGGTTGTGATGTATTTACTTCAGGCAATTGAAATCCTTCAGGGACTTTCATATAAATATCTTTTTCAATCATACCATACAAATATGCAGTAACTACGTCCATGAGACGCATGTCCAGTCCTTCTGAGACTGACAGACTAATTAAATATCGAAACGTAATAATATCCATCACAGGTGAATACGTTTCTTCATAATCAATCCCAGGTCTTTGTGAGAAACCTTGTGCCACTAGACGTGCTTTGTATCTAGCAATTTCATTTTTATCATTACGTTTTCTTACAAACACCCTATGTAACCTACAGGTTTCACATCATTGGGTGTTGGGACTACAGGCCCAAATACTTTGCGTTTTGCAAGAGAATCCAATTCTACTTGGATTGCTTCTTTCCACTTTGACCAATCATGTCTACTGTGACATTCATTTACACTGCGTGGTTCATGATCATTATCATCTTTTAAAATTTCTGTGGCTACTGCAAAGCAAAATACATTATTAATAACCATTTCTGTACGGTCCCACAATTCCCCTGTGGATGCATAATTTATGGAAATTTCATCATTTGCAAGTACTTGTGCCTCTTCATGATTTTGTATCTCTTTAGGGACTATTGCCTCTTCAGGGGCATGTGTCACTTCAATGACACTTTCCTCTTCGGGGGTTATTATTTTAAAAATTGTGGGAATAGCCTCTTCAGGAGTGCTATCTTCTTTAAGACTTGTGTTTTGTTGCCCTTTTGTTTTCCTCTTCCGAGGATTTAAATCTTTTGAACCCAAGGGTCGACCACGCTTCAGGCGTGTCATGGATAATTCATTAGCTGCCATAATAGCAGTTTTTCCAATTGGTATATTGATCCTTGCTGGTGCGTTTGCAGCCGGTATATAGAACTTGGTTACTTTAGCTGTATCTATAAATGCATCAGGCAATTGGCTAGCAATCTTTTAAAGATGAGTGATTCTCTGTACTTCATTTTCACATTGAGCAGTGCGCGGGTCGAGATGAGACATGGATGATGCATTCCAAATAATTTCAAGTCGTTCCTTTTTTGGTAGCTTATCTTCCCCTAAAAACGGGAAATTGACCTCATCAAAATGGCAATCCGCAAATCTTGCTCTGAAAACGTCACCTGTCAGAGGTAGGGGTGTGCAAAAAACCGCCCGACCTGCGAAACCCGCCCGCTCCGACCCACTCCGACCCGCCACCCGCGAATATAAGCTCTCTGGCGGGTGGGGTCGGGTGGAGATAAATCAAATTTTGCGGGTGGGGTCGGGTGGCGGGTGAAGACTTCAAAATTTCAATTAGACCCGACCCAACCCGCCATTGCTTATATGTATATTTTTTATGTTTTTATTATGGTATATTATATATATATATATATATATATATATATATATATGTATTGGCGGGAGAGTAAAGCCTGTAAAGGGAATTAGTAAAGTAGAAATTAGAAAACAGTAAACCCTTGTCCCTCACCTTTACCCTTTATACGATTTACACTTTACACTTTACACTGTAAAGTTCAATCACACACTCACGCCATACGCCGTTACGGAGCTCGAAGCGACTGTGCCGATCATCACCAAGTGATCTTACCGTCGGCAGTACCATCCCCTCCGAGGCTCCGATCATCCCCGCCGGCTGCTCAAAGGAAGCCATCCCAGAGCTCACCCCTCCGAGCCGTGTTCTCGGGTATGTTTTTCACATAAAGAGCCTTCACCTGGAAGTCCCAACACAATACAAAAAATTTCATAAGACTACCAACTTATATTTTTATGACAATCAATGCAATGAAGCAAAAAGATTTTTAAATACTTTGCACCTAATTTTCATCTCTCCTTGTTTTCCCCTTTGAGATTTAACTCATTTTCTATTTAATTAATTCAATTAAGCTTCCACATATCACACTGGCATCTCAAATCACCTGTAGCAATCTTGTTTTATGATCAATAAAGCAATGAAACAAAAAGGACGACGTTAATATACTCTGCGCCTCATTATCTCTAAAGCTCATCTTTTTTTCTTTTCTTATTGTGTTGGCTGTCACAAGATTATAGTTTCATTGTGTTGGTTGTCACAAGATTATTGTTTTTACAGGTGATTTGAGGTGCCAATCTGTATGGGAGCACTGGAATAAATCCTTCAGTTGTTCAATAGCAGTGTTGTCAGGTATGTTTTTCACATTAATAGTCTTCCCCTATGAGTCCCAACACGATACATAAAATTTTATAAGACTAGCAACTTAAACGCAGATGGTCTGAGGAAACACAAGGTCCCCACAAGGCTTTAACATGAGGATCTAGTATCAATTCTTTTATATTTCTCTAGACAGCAGCGAGTAACTTTTAAATCTCTCATAATCTCATTTATAAATTGTCAGCAATCTGAAGGGGTTTAAAGTCTTTCAAGGATTGATACACCAATGGTGCAACAAGTTTTTCCTTTCCTTCTAATAGTTTGGGCCTTTATTTTTCTTTTTTTTAGTACTTTTTAGTTTTTATAATTTTATTATATTAGTCAAATTTGAGTACTTATAGGATACTGTATCAAGTAAGGTTAACTTTAGCCTATTCCTAAGCATAATTAGGATTTTATGGAGCCCATAAATAGGCCCTAAAGTATAAAACTGGAAATAATTGTTATTCTTGTATTAGATTAATAACATTATTGAGAGTCCTCTCTGATTTCTTTATTTTATATAAGAGAATGGATAAATTTGTTTTGAAGAAGATTTACTCCATGGTCTTTCTGATTTAAATACCATGCATGATATCTAGGACCCAGTTAGAGATGAATGGCAGAAAAAAGTACTTGTGTAGCTGACCAGAAGTGATTTGGGTTTATGGTTTTGTTGGGCTGATATTGACACTAATGAAATTGTCTAAAAATATTCTAATTTACAAATGGCATAGCAAGCCAGGGAATGACCTCTCTTCTAATTCACTTTACGTGGTTTTTTCATATAAAATCTTAACTGCAGATCGATTTGAAAGAGCCAAGGAAGTCTTGGTTTTGTGCAGGTGATGCTTGTCTTCCACACTTGGGCAAGAAGCGAAAAACAGAGACATGCAAAAGTTTATAGCTGCAATTCTGCAAAGGCTTTCTAGAAGGCCCCTCTCTGCATTCCCAGTTTTGTTTTTAAAGGTGCCACACTGATGCCACAGCAGCAGGCAGTGCCGGCATGTCTTGATGCTCAAATCATCAGCCTGCCAAGCCATCTTCAACCTGAGTTAATCTGTTGGCTGTTGCCAGCTCAAGCAGCAGGTGCTTTGTTTTTCTGTTTTATGTGTTAATAATACTCCGTATAGTAGCTTTATGATCTGTGTAAGCTTTCAAATACTTCCAAATTACTTTAGAATAAGTGCATGTGCTTTGTTTATTAACACCAAATTTTCTACTGCTTGATAGCCAAAACAATTTAATAATATATTAAACTCTAGCTTAATTAACTTACATTACAATTAAATAATTAATTGCTTCTTTGAGGCTTTAATCCAACCCAAGTAGTGGGGATAATAGACTTGTTGAGTTGAGTTGAGCTTATTTGTCCATTCACCAGGAAAGACTGCTGTTTTTGTTCAAGCCAAATCTGGAATGGGGAAGACTGCTATTTTTGTTCTGTCAACTTTACAGCAAATTGAGCCAGTTGCAGGTCAAGTAGCTGCACTTGTTCTTTGTCATACGAGGGAATTAGCTTACTAGGTATTTTACTATTTTGTCTTTTTTATGTCAAACTCATCGTTTAGAATAGTCTAGTTGTTTTATTCTTTATGCCTATTCTTTATGCTAAATGACAGGTCAATCATGACTACTATTGAAAGAATTGTTTGGATTATAGTTTAATTTTTAAAGAACACAATATTGCATTGTTAGATATGAAATTGAAATATCTTTGTTTCTTAAAAAGGTTTTAGGGACTTTAGGTATTTATTAAAAAAATTACTTTGTGACTGAGTTCATGAGAATTGTGTTGCTTACTTGCTTCTGTTTATGTTGTGAACGTGCAGTTTATTTTCTTAGTATATCTTTGAGCTTGTAGTCAGATATAGGTTAATTTGAACTGTTTTGTTTCTCCTTTCAATGTGTTGGACTGTTGGGTCATCTTTTGCTTGGATTGGCATTCATAATATAATCCTTTAAGCAAGGCAGAAGCTTGACGGAAAGGCTGATGCCTGATGTAAATTATAGAAAAACATGAAGGAAAGGAGATAGACCAATAAATAATTTATGTAATGCTTCAAAGGTTCAACCGCCCAACCCGCCGGTTGGAACCCGCCAAATATTCAACCAACCCGCCGGTTATTGAGGTAGGCGGGTTGGTTGGCGGGTGGAAGGATTAGCTACCCGCCAAGGGCGGGTTGGTTGGCGGTTTTACCCTTCACCCGCCCCCAACCGACCCACGCACACCCCTAGTCAAAGGTTCAAGATACCTGATGATTGATGTGAAAGGTTTGTGTCAAAACATGGATTCGCAGCGGAAGTGTAAAACAAAAATTTTTCTTTTTATGAAAACAATCCATATACACAACCTTCAAGAATCGATTCAAGCATAGGGTTATGTATTAAAAATACAAGAACATATATTTAAAAACAATAAATATACTTACTTGTGAATCCTCGCGTAGTAGCTTTCCTTTGAGTTTCAAAACGATGAAACCTCCAAAGTGTATCCACACAAGTGCAAGACTCCTTGAACCTTCTAGTCCTCCACAACACCTTGTGAGGAGCTAGCTTGGAGAGGGAGAGAGGAGAGAGAAAACGGCTAGGGAGAGTGGGAACCCTAGAATGTGATGCTTGCTTATTCAGGGTTCCCTCTCTTCTTATTTATAGACTTTCTCCTATTTTAGGAGTGTTTGGTTACTAGTGCTAGCATGACCAAACATCCTTGAATAGAGTAATCTCATTCTTGGTTAAGATTGACTTTTAATTAATTAACATTTAATAATTAAAATCAAACATAACTCAAAGATAGGATTCCCCTCCCACAAGTTCAAGAAACTCACTTACACTTTATTGTGTGTGACCCTTTGGGTTCACCTTAACCTAGCAGTGGACAGGGACATCTCTATGTCTCCTAAAAATAGAAACTTTCTATTTTAAGGTTCAATTGGAACGATTCCAATTTTGCCCTCATTGATAACACTTTATCAATAGGCTTTCACTGGTCATGAGTGACATCTAGCAACATATCATGACGTACCCTAGGTTTAGGTGAATAGCAGAACTATGTGAACCCTTCATGTTATTTAATCCTTCATCCCCTAATGTCACA
>JAESVK010000316.1:469265-506173 GCA_017140935.1 Hamamelis virginiana | reverse complement strand
TTGAGATGCATATTTCTCTTATCATTTATTCATGGACCTTATCATATATGTTAGAACATATTAGATAAGTTATACCTTCCATATATTATGATAATATGAAACTTAATATACCCTTTAGATAATCCGCAAATCTTACTCTGAAAACGTCACCTGTCAAAGGTTCAAGATACCTGATGATTGATGGTGAATCAAAACCAATGTATATTCCCAATAGACGTTGAGGGCCCATTTTTGTGCACTGTGGAGGTGCAATTGGAACTTGTACTGCACATCCAAACACTCGTAAATGGGAAATGTCTGGAATTTGACCGAGTACCAGTTGAAATGGTGACTGTTGGTGATTAGTAGTTGGTCGAATGCGAACCAATGCTGCAATATGTAGAATGGCATGTCCCCAAGCAGAAATAGGTAACTTTGTCCTCATAAGTAAAGGTCGAGCAATCAGTTGGAGTCGTTTGATAAAGGCTTCTGCTAAATCATTCTGTGTGTGTACATGAGCAATTGGATGTTCCACCTCAATCCCAACTGACATGCAATAATCATCAAAGGCTTTAGATGTAAATTCACCAGCATTATCGAGGCGGATCTTCTTGATTGGATAATCTGGAAAATGTACTTGTAACCGAATGATCTGAGCAAGGAGCCTGGCAAATGCAACATTGCGAGTAGATAACAAGCAAACATGTGACCATCGGGATGAGGCATCTATTAGCACCATGAAATAGCGAAATGGTCCACATGGTGGATGAATTGGTCCACATATATCCCATTGGATTCGTTCCAAAAATGTTGGGGATTCAACAAGAACTTTTGTATGAGATGGTTTAATAATCAACTTTCCTTGTGAACAAGCAGTACATGGATAATCACTAGACAAAAGAATCTTCTGGTTCTTTAATGGATGTCCATGTGAATTTTCAATAATTCGCCTCATCATTGTTGACCCTGGGTGCCAAAGTCTATCATGCCAAAGCATAAAAATGTTTGGGTTAGAGAGCTTCTGGCTCATCACCATATGTAATTCAATTGTTGTTATGGTTGTATAATACAATCTAGAAGAAAAAGCAGGCAATTTTTCCACTACAAGCTTCTGGCTTGAAACAATATGAGTAATACATAAATATTCTTTATTATTTTCACATGTGGTCTCAATATGATATCCATTACGACGTATATCTTTAAAGTTTAGCAGATTTCTTCTGGATCTGACTGAATATAAGGCATCGTTAATATGGAATATCGTGCCACATGGTAACATTATAGTAGCCCTTCCGGAACCATCAATCAAGTCTGCAGGACCTGATATTGTATTTACATTAGCTTCAACTAATGTCATGTGGGAAAAATATTTTTGATCCCGAAGGATTGTATGAGTAGTAGCACTATCTGCTAGACATATCTCTCCACCATTTATCTTGGAACCGAGCGATCCAATACTAAGATCCAGACCTTTAAAAAAAAAATTAAATAAATTCAATATAAAATATGAAGAAATAAAATGCATTTTTTTTTAACTTCATTCATTTAAGAAAGGGAAAATAATACACTAATGATAGCTTTCAAATAAATAAATAAAAACACACACTAAAAAAAATGCATATAACATTCCAAACAATAAAAATATTAATCGATGTGGACATTTCCATCACCAATTAAGTGATCAATTTTGCCATTTGGATCTTCAAAAAAGTCCGAAGTATCGAGATGAGTAATATCCACCGGATCTTCACCATCAATCAAATTTGTTTCAATTTTCTCTTTGCCTTTCTCCTTGAGTGAGGCTTGGTAAAGTTTAACCAAATGGTCAGCCGTATAACATGTACGCAACCAATGCCCCTTCATACCACACTTATAACATTTATTTTTATAATTCGCAGGAGGCTGAATTTTTTCTTTGCCGTGCCTTGCTACATTGTTAGACCACTTCTGGTGGTTTTGTGTGGTATTGTTATGACCTCCCCGTGATCAATAATTATTTTGACCACGGCCTCGTCCACGCCCATGGCCAAGACCACGGCCACGGCTACGACCACGACCACTAGATGATGCCACATTCACTTCAGGGATAGATGCAGAGCCAGTCGGACGTGATTGGTGATTTTTCATCAACAACTCATTATTTTGTTCAGCTACAAGAAGACATGAAATTAATTCAGAATATTTTGCAAACCTACGCTCTCGATATTGCTGCCGCAGGAGCACATTCGAGGCGTGTATATTTTTTCCAACATATCTTCTTCAATGATTTTCTCTCCACATAATTGCAATTTAGAGCTGATTTTGAAGAGTGCAGAATTATATTCTGCAACAGTTTTGAAATCCTGCAACCTTAAGTGCATCTAATCATAACGGGCTTTAGGAAGAATCACTGTCTTTTGGTGGTCATATCTTTCCTTTAAATTTTTCCAAAGGACAAGGGGATCCTTTACCGTAAGATATTCATTTTTCAAGCCCTCATCAAGGTGATGGCGAAGAAAAATCATTGCCTTGGCGCAATCCTACTGGGATGCCTGATTTTTCTCTTGAATTGTATTTCTAAGATTCATAGCAGTAAGATAGATGTCAGCATCAAGGATCCAAGATAAATAATTTTTCCCAGAGTTATCAAGAGCAACAAACTCAAGCTTCGTAAGATTCGTCATTGTTGAATTTCTAATATATGAAAAAGACAATAATATGAGTAACATTAAAATATATATATATATATATTAATATTGATGGTAGAGATAGCCTTATAATCACATATAGATTATAATTAACATTGAAGCATAATTGACAATGTCAGAATAATAAGATTTTTTTTATTATTATTAATTTGATGTCAAACTTCATCATATGACTCCTATTACTGAAACTAATAACAATAATAACAACATATATATACAATAATATATAATCATATTATTAGCATCAAATAAAAAAATAGGAAGTCGTGACTTACATTTTTGGTGAGTTAAAAATTCATTTTTGGTGAGTTAAAAATTTATAAAAAATTCATTTTTTTTTTATAAGCCTCTCTTGCTTCGGGAAGAGAAGAATCTCATGAACAATAAAAATTTCTAGTTTTTATTTTTAATCACTCTCTTGCTTCAGGTTGAGATGATTTTTCATGACAAATATAAAAATTAAAAGACTACAATTATTCTTGAAAAAAAAAATACCATAGTAAAAAAAAAAATATACCCACCAAACGTTATTCATTACCTTAAAATAACTTGGCTAGAAACTCGTGCTTGGTTAGAACCTCATGCTGATAACGTATTGTAAAAGTAATAAAAAGTAGAATAGAAGAGATAGGATAAGAAAATGGTGTCTTGCATATGTCTTATTCAAGGGACCTAAGTCCTCCTTTTATAGGCTTACAAGATTTAATTAGTGAGAGACCAAAGGGTGTAGGTTATAAGCCTTAAAGCTAGAGGGAGTTATAAACCTTAAAGCTAGAGGGGGTTACATAGTAGAAATAGAAAATGGGTAGTCATCCACTAGTAGAAGATGGGTGGTCATCCACCATATTTACAACACATATTACAATTTAAAAATATATTAAGAACAAATGATTCATAAAAGAACAATAATTAGTAACTTAACATATGAGAGAGATCTAACAGGCCGGTGTTTGAACGATTAAAAGTCAAACGAAACAGTTAAGATATACAAATCAGTACTAATCTCACTCACTTATTCTCACATATCATTTATATATGGGGTTTCAGCAAATGAGACTTATTTGAATTTTTTTCAAAATATAGAAATAACGAAAAGATGCATTTAGTCCCCCTTTCAATAATTTTTGTTACGATAGTTTTATAAAATTGGGCAAAAGTGAAATGATGGACATATCGTTGAATGCTTTTGTGAAAACCCAAATTTTTAAACCATTATTTTATTGATTTTTGTAAAAAAAACAATAAAAAAAAAAAAAAAAAAAAAAAATTCTTTTATAAAAATTCCCCCCCCATGTCCCATTTTATTTTCTAAGTTAAACCCCCACCCCCATTTTTGTTCTTCATTTCGGTAGACAAGAGGAGAGAACCGAGAGAGAGTGGAGTCGGGAGAGACAGAGGGAAGCTTACCTTGGTGTCGGAGCTCGTGGACGCCGTGGACTCGCCGGAAAAAGGGTAAGGTTCCAACCCTCTTCATCATTCTCTTCTTCTACTTCTTTCTTTTGTTTTCTTTAAAACCCATTTTGGGGGTTTTGAGTGTGGAACTTGAATTTTTTAGGATTGGTTGGTTGTGAGTGGTGGATAATGGTAGGTCGGGCCACATTGAGTGAGGCTTGAAGGGTTTTGTTGAGAAATCTTGGGTGTTTTGTGTATATTTGATGTTTTGGGTTTATGTGGGTTTTATACCTAAAACTTTGTTGTTTCTCAAATCGTATCGTTGGATCTTCGTTATTTTTGGGGATTTTGGTGGATTTGGACTTGTTTAGCATAGATCTAAGTTTCCACCGTTGGGATTTGAGATAGGAAGTCAAAATGAGGAGTTTTTGTGAAGAAGGTGCGGCTGCTGCTCGTTACTGGGCGTTTTCGAATACCCTCTATCGATAGAGGTGGACTCTCTATCGATAATAGGTGCTTTTTTGAAAAATCTCGAATTATGCCTTCTGTCTATCGATAGGGTGGACTCAAACCTATCGATAGAGCCTCTTTTCTTCTTTTTCGCCTCTTTTCTCCTTCACTTGCTTGGGTATTGTTATGCCATTAATGGATGAGTATGATTTGAGTCGTTGGGGTTGAAAGATGAACCTGAGAGGTGATGAAGCTTAGAATAAAGTCTAATTTGGCTTTTATGGAAATGTTAGTAATATACATGTATCTTTATATTTCATTTTCAGATATGGGAAACCCGTGGGATGAACACTATGGATCGTAGCTTGCTTTAATGTATAAAAGTTGGTTGGAGACCTAATCATTGAGGTAGGAATACATATGTTCTTACTAATACTGATAATAGATTTACTTTTGAGACTTTACTTGTGTTGATAAACATGAAAATCTTTTAATAAACGTTGATGTATAATTCCTTCTTTTATATGAGCTGTTATGTGGTTAGAATATGCAAGTATGCCATGATATTGTGTTATGCTAATATGATGCCATGATTTATCTGTTTTATGTTATGTGGATTTTATATATGTGGATATGATTGAGACAGAGTCAGAGAAAACTCCTCTGTCAGTTGTTATTCAAATTAATATAAGAGACTCCACATCATATACGAATTCATTTCAAACTGATAATTCTTATCTGATACATCATCCATATCCTTTGCATGGTGTCTATCTGGAAACAACCAATAAAAGTGGAACTATTCTCTCTCTCTCTCCCCATCTCTCTCATTCCGGCAACAATGGAACTCAACCATTGATTCTCTGCCTCTCCATTGATTCTCTGCCTTTGCCTCTGCCTCTGCCTCTCTATTGTTGAAGCAACCACGAAATCTGACCCCCAACGGCCACGAAGGTTCAACAGGGAAGCTACTCGTCGGTGTGAAACCCACTTCGTAAGCCACCGTTGAAGCTCTCATTCCTTTTATCTGATCTCTTTGGCATAATTTTTCTTTCCCATATGAGGTTTTGTTTGAAACATTGATTCCAATGGTGACATTTGATATGGATCTCGTGTATGTGTGTGTGAGTTTTTTTTTTGCTTCATCCTCGCTCTCAGTTTCAGTATCAATCTCATCTTCACTATAGTCATTCACCTTGGGCTTAATATTTAGCCATTTCTTCATCACAAGAGAAGGCCAAAAGCCTGTACATATATGAAATTGTCCAAATAAAACATCAACAACCATAGAATTGACTTCAAATCGGGTAAAAAAAAAGTCAAAAGAATAACCAAAGAGCATTAATGCATACCTCAGAGCGCCTTCCTCTCCTGGTTCTCATCGTCCCAAGATCAAAATTTTTAAAAATTTGAAGCTCAAAAACGCAAAACACAGATATCGATAACACTTTTTCTCAAATATAGAAGCAGGCTCAAGCATGTAATTGCCACTGTTCTTGGAGGTTTAATGTTTTATATAAGAGGTTTTTAAGACCATTACAAAACAAGAAGGTTTACGCGTATTCTTGATTTGTTGCCAAATACAAAGAACATTCACGCTGGGACCAAACAGAAAGGACAGAAAAAGTAATGATCAAGTTTAACAGACATCCACTAACTCAACTTGCCAAAAAAAAAAAAAACTCAAATGGTCCTCCACCCACGTCGTTTTTCTGGTTCGAGAATAACAATAGCATGATATTGTGTGTGAGTTTTTTTTTTTTGGTTTCAACTTTCCTTTATTTTCGGATTTTGTGTTCTATTTTTTTTTTTTGGCTTTAAAATTTCCTTTATGTTCAGATTTAGTGTATTGTTCACCAATTTGTGATCATAATATATAGCGGTTGAGTTTCAAAATGGTTCAGAGTGTATTGAAACTCATATGTTGAACCTGTTATTAGGCCTTTTATTATTATTATTATTCCTATGTGACCTTTGGTAGAAAATCTTAACAAAATTTGGAAGAAATTCAATAATTTGGAAACACCCAATAAAAGTGGAACTATGCAAAAATGAGATTCATAATTATGCACAGATCAAATAGAGTCATAAACTAACGTATGATTTTAACTTACGATTAGTCTCCATAGCCTTTTTTGTTAGCTTTGTAATTTTAAAATTTCAAATTTTCATATTGCAGTCCTCTCTTGCCATGATTTAGAAATTTTGATGTGGACAAACCAAAGTCACCAAATTTTTTTTTTTTTGACACACTTGGGTCATATCTTTTAAAAATTGAAATATGGGATAAAAGTTGGAAAATTTCCTGTTTTAAAATACAAGTGTTTGTAAAATTGTATGGGACAAGTTATATTATAAAGTTTGTGCTTAAATTTCATTAAATTCATCAAAATTCTGATCCTATAAACAAAAATAACTGACTGCCTGGTTGCCAGAAAATTTGAAGAAATTCAATAATTTGAAAATGAGTATGTCAGAAGGGTAAATGATTTTGCGTTTTAAAATCATGCTCACTGCTTCATTATTTGTAGTTTTTTTGAAGTTGTACTATTGAAAGTTCATATCTATAGGCAATTGTTTATTTTAATGCCTAACTTATATAAAGACTAAAAGTTTCATTAATGTTTACATTTGAAGCTAGCTAGGTTCCTTCAGATCATGAAAATATGGATGGGGCTACTCTACTTTGGCTCAGGTGGAAATGGAGGGTTGGGTTGGGTTGGGTTGGGTTAGGTCTAGGGTTCAAAACTTTGGATTGGCCATGGTCCAATCCCTTGGAGATTGCATGCTTATTTGTTTTGCATGGACAGTAATATGCACTAGATGTGAGCTGCTCAAACCATTAGGATGGTTAATTACTGTACATTTATTTATTTATTTATTTATTTTGCTACCATAATGATTGCCCATCAATGTATGTAATTTTTGTTCAGTAACTTTTAAGTTTCTTATCTTTGACACCCAAACACCCCCCTCCAAAAAATAAAATAAAATAAAATAAAAAATGGCGGCTGGCTGTGGTAGAATGAGCGAAATTAGAAGGATTTATTACACCTACATACGAGCATAAATTTGCGAATGATTGACGTTAGTTTATGGCTTAATATCATGAGAGATGGATGCATGAGATGGATTGATGGTCATTTGGTCGTGCGCTTAGGTTTATGTTACTGAAGTCTCTGATTTAGTGGGTCTCTCTCTCTATATGTATACAGGATCTTATATAGAGAGATTGGTTGATGTTAATTTGATTTGTTTACAGGTATTTGAGCCGGTTATTGGAAGTGATTTGAAGATTTCAGCTGAAGAGATTGAGATGGGTCTTTATTAAGCCTAATAGTTTGCTCGCTAAGCTTCACATATCACTTCTGAAGGTTTTAAATTCTTAGCATTCGTGCATTTGTATATTCTTTCACTACTTGTGGTGAATTCAGCAAATTTAGTTGAATTGGTTGGTTATGTAGTTGCTATATGGGTTATTTTCTAAAATTACATATTCATTAATTCATGATATTCATGGTATCATGAAAGGAATGAATAAGGGATCTGCAAATTAGTTGATATATTCAAGTGGTTCAGTGAAGAAGTATAATGATTCTTCAAATTTTGTAGGGATTGTCACTGAAACTAATATGGATTTGGCGGGGTATAATATATACTAATATAATGGATGCAACAGTGTTGTAAGATGATATTACTGATGAAATTATGGTTTGAGGTTTACATTTAAACTTTGATGAACTTGGGGATAAGAAATTAGAAAATAGGATCTCCAGACACTGCAGCATCCTTTTTTTTTTTTTCCAGAACTTTTAAATTTTTCTATCACATTTCTATTATAATTTATTAATCTTCCCTTCATAGAGGCAGCAAATCATCCTACTGATCCAGAAGCAGACGAGGTAACATAGCGTTTGCACTTTGAGTATTTAAACCATAAAAAAAGCTAGAAACATGAGAATAAAAAGAAAAAACATAAACTTCTAAAATAAGTATTTAACCCACTCTCCTAATTTGAGTATTTATCCCACTCTCCTAATTTTTAGAACTTCAAAACCGTACTCCACCTGTGGACACCCCATTTTTACCAATTATTTCTACCATATGTTCATGCAAATGATTAACTAGAATAGCTGATCATTTAGTGAGGAATTGGCCTTGTAAATACCAAATTGCCCAAATTGCCCTTTTATGAGGAAAATGACAATTCATTATTTCATGTGTACATTTGGATTGGAATCAACCCATTTGTATTGCATTTGACTTTTGAGGTGTTTTAGAACATCCCTGTAAATTTTCATAGCATTCTGATGAGAGCTCGATAGGTAATTAGGATTTTTGCGACTTGAAGGGCATTTTCGTCCTTTTTCTCATATAATTTCCGAATGACCTCCGAATTCGAAACGAATTGTCTCATGAGGTTTATATGGATGTGGAGAGTGTATTTGAAGTGTCAATTGAGCCTTTGAATGGTTGGGATAGATTCGCCCAAAATCGATCCTACGGGTAAGGATGAGCTGAATTAGGGTTTCGATCAAATTGACCGTGAATTGGTCATTTTCATCAAAACGAAAGATTTTCAAAACATGTTTTCAAGTACCAATTTCATATTAAAACCATGTTTTTAGAAGTGGTGCAAGCCTAATTGATCAATTTTACAAAACAAAGAATGGTCATATGACCAATTTTGGGACAACTGGGTCAATTGGCTAGCTTTTTGCTAAAACCCTTGACCATGGTCAAGTATTTCTAACCCAAAAACATTCTAAAAATGTGGAGGATCAAAACACGGTCGTTTTGAGCCCTGAACCATCGAATTTGGATCAGATTTGACCGAAATATGGCCAAAATATGAAAACCCTAGAATTTGGGGAACAAAATATGGGAGGTCAGCTTGGTGACCGTCCTGGCTAGGACGGCCAACCGTCCAGCCCTTGGACGGTCACCAGCATGCTCGAGCCTATTTTGCATTTTTGGCATGTTTGAAACTTTCCCACTTGTTTTGGCCGATTTAGTTCGTTTTTTTGGAATAAATTCGAACTTGGTTCAGCTTGCAAACCCTAGGAGGAATTGTTCTAAGCCTTAGGATTGTTTTTAGATGGATTAATCCTAACCATTCAAGGTTTTGAACCCTAACTCTATATGTGCTGCACTATAGAGTTAGAGGAGAGGGGGAGAGAATTTTAGGGTTTTTGAGAAGGATGCTACAGATTCAGTTCTTCATCTTTATACCATTGAAGGGGCAAGAATTGAAGGCTAGAAGCTTGGAGAAGGATAACCAAGAAGGAGATCAAAGGGTAAATGCTCAACCATGGTCTTGTTCTTTGATTTTTTTCATGAAAATCCTTTTTGTTTTTCCATCCTCATGTATTCAAGATGTATAGTATATTTTCTTAGTTGCTTGCATATATAGAATAATATTGGTTATTACATGATGTTTGTTTAATGAAGCTTATATGATTAAAGTTAGTTTTGTTGTTAACTTATGTTAGTATGCATGTCTAGGGTTCGTTAGTTTTATTTGTGATTTTTATGTTAGTATGCATGTCTAGGGTTCGTTAGTTTTATTTGTGATTTTTTTTTATGTTAGGATGCATGCTTAGGGTTAATTAGTTTTATCATAATTTTATGTTAAGATGCATGACTAGGGTTTGTTTTATTTGTGATTTTTATGCATGCCTAGGATTATTGTTGTTTTGTTATGATTTTATGTGAATATGCATGTTAGGGTTAGTTTTCTTGTTACTTTATGTTTAGCAAGCATGTTAGGATATTTTCATTATGATTTCATGTGATTAAATATGTTTAGGGTTAGTTTTGTTATTATTTTATGTTAGTAATCATGTTTAGGATGAGTTTTTCATTATTTTATGTGTAAGCATGTTTAGAATAAGTGTTGATATGTTCATATTGTTATTTGAATCTCTTAATGCTTGATCGATGATATTAATGATGATATGAATGTGTTAATATATTGTTCTTGATATGTGATGAGTCTTGAGTCTTTTTGTTTATGCTCTCTATGATTATTTAAACACTTGCCATGGATTTGATTGTTTGAATATATAAATTATGTACGAGGGAGCGTGCGAAGGTAAGATCCTCCCCTTGTGTTTAAATTAATTATTTAAGCATAGTTTTGTGTAGTTTTTGATATGTTTTGCATGGTAATTTAATCAAGCATGATAGATTGTATGCTAGGGTGTTTATTTGATGTTTTTATGGATTAAAAATGATTTTTAAGCTACTTTAATTATGTATTCAAATCTGTCCAGATTTGAATACATGTTTTAAAGTGGTTTAATTAACATTTTTAAGCCATATATTACATAATTCTTATAGTATGTTCATAGTCTGTTCATGTAGAAAGCATGTTAGGTCATATTCACATTTTCATTCTTTGTTTTTATGATTTTTAGAGTGGTTAAAGGTTCATATTCAAATCTGTCCGGATTTGTTTATGTCCTTAAAACACTTCTAAAAATTATTTTAAGGCCAAATCCAACTTAGAAATATGCTTAGGTTCACATAGATTAATTAATATGCATTTAGGAGCATTACCATGCATTGTTAGGATCAATTTCATGTATATTTGTTTGGATTTATTTAAATTACAGCATGCATTGCATTAAGATTTTAGGATTCTAGATAAACTTTAGGGCTAGTTAGGGACCCTAGGCTTGGGAAGGTCACTTGACCTTCCCTAGGACTGTCCTTTGTTGTAAAAGTCATACTCAAATTTGAGTATTTTAATCAATTTAAGAGTCAATCTTCGAGAGATTTCCTAAAAAGATTTTTGATGCAATGTTTATGAAATAAACATGATTTTATGAGATATTTGATTATTAAATGATTTTCAAAAAAAGATTTGAAATGTTTTAAAGATTTTTACTTTGGAATGAAATTCTTCTCAATATGATTTGTTTTCTTGAAATATCTTTGAAAAAGATTTTCAATTGGAATTTAATTCTAAAGATAAGAATTGTTTAGAATATTTGGATTTTAAGAAAGTCTTTTAATTTGAAATGATTTCGAATAAATGATTTTAAACAAACAAAAACTCTCGAAGTTAGAGTCTTGAATTAGGTTGAATACCTTTGATGATGTGATCGATTACAATAGGAGAGTCCTAGGGTAGTCGAACTACGTGGACTTCGATACTTGCTAGGTGATACTGGTAAGTTACGTAGGCGCTAATAGGGCTCAAGTCCGCCCTAGGATGCCGGTAGGGTATTCTAGGTTCTTAGGGTTTGTTTGTATTTTATTATTATTATTAATATAACTAATATAGATAATGCATTTATATCACTATTTTTTTGGTTGATTAGATTATTTAGGATTGTTTGCATTAAGGATTTAAATAGCCCAAATAAATTAGAAGTCCTTTAATTAGGGCGAGGTGGGTGCCTACAAGTGAAAGCTTGGAACCTTCCCACGTCGTAACCTAACCCCCGGATCCAACTCTGGTTTGTAGACTGCTTTTCCATTAATGGAGTTTGTTTTATTGAAAATAAAATATTTTTTATGGTTTCCTTATTCCTTAAAAATAAGGTGGCGACTCCTTTGCTTTGTTTGTTTTCTAAACCCCCCTAATCACATCGCCCGGTGATGATGTGGACACCATTCAAGCCCGTCAAAAGGCTGGTCCACACCACCATTTATATTTATCCTTTTTTTTTTTTTTTTTGAATTCACATCCACTCTCCTAATTTTTAGGATAGATTTGGAAATAAGTTTAAATTATTTGAAATAGAAGAATGAGATAATGTCTGAAACGGAATGGGATTGTGGGAATAGGCAATAGGTTTGAATTTAGCTTCTAATTATTTATAATTTTATTTTAGTTTGAATATTTTTCCAAATTCAAGTATAGAAAGGATAAAATATCGGGATTAAGAATTTGAGATTTGTGTCATTTGAAATAGATAAGTTTTAAGAATTTGAGATTGGAGGGGGTATATGATAGAAACTTATTAAGTAACAGTAAAAATTGAAATAAATTACTTTTAACACATAATGAACGCTAATTTATAATATAAGCATATATATAATATGATTAGGTTTGAATAAATGATGGTTTGCCGATTTTTTTTTTCAATTTTTAATTTAAATATTAATTAAAATTCCTGATGATATATATGTTTTAACTTTTTGTTTTAACTTTTTCCTGCCATTTTTTATTTCTCTCAACTCTTTTAAAGTAATACATGTAAAAAAATATCTACAAATAAGCCCAATCAATAAAAATTTTTTATGAATTAATCTATGCATTCATATTTTATATTTTATAATTATAATTTTGCTCAAAATATATAGTATGCTTTTGTTTATTATTTAAAAACTCTTATTTGTAGATAATGCTTTACTTTAAGATAATGTCCATTACTGTTTACAAATACCATTATTAAGGCCGAAACCCACTAAACATCTGCCTGTGTCAAATCAGCCTTTCCTAGCGTATCTCTTATCCTCTCAACCGGAGGGAATGCCCAACAAAAGCCACATCTGTACTTTTACGATGATTCTATTTGGGAGTTCTAAAAAATGGATCACTCTGATATTGCTATATGGTTTTAGATATAAATTAATTAATTTATATAAAAATTAAATTGCACGAGATCTTGATCCAAGTTTAAAAAAATATTCCAACTAAACATTAAATTTAACACCAAATATAAAATATTCATCGTTTAAGTATAGATAATTGTAGGAAAAAATATAATAAATTAACTAAGAAAGTGATTGTGCGATATAGAGGTGCATTTATATCTTATCCATTCATGTTCATATTTTAAAATATGAAAATTTTAATTTCCTATAAACTGAGAAATTTAAATTAAAGCCACATATGGTAGTTCGTTTTCATGTTCACCTAAATGTCACTGTCAGTAAATAAATGTCACCTTTTTTAATCTCATTATTTTCTCTGTCACCTAAATTTCACTGTCAGTAAATAAATGTCAAATTTTTTATTCTCATTATTTAAATGTTAAGTTTCAATTTAGTGATAATTAGAGAGTATACCATGTGGACGTTCTCATGATATAGTTGCCCAAAGATAAGTGTATATCCTCCTAATTAATTAAATATTGTTCATTCCTTATATAATATGTGCATATTGCATACATATATACACTGATAAAAGAATATCTATTATATATTTTAATTGTTTTGGAAAATTGCACGGATTGAACGCCTGCTGTCGCTGGCACAGGTCATCTAACAGTAAGTTTTTAGTTTTTATGTCTTTAAAAGATAATTTTTATTGAATTTGACGTATCCTTTTTTCATGTCTCTTTGTATAACTCTCTTTTATATGCATGTCATATGATTTTTTTGTATGGAATTTAAAATTGTTTTGTATTGAATTTGCTTATCATTTTTTCATATCTCAATTTGCTTTTTTTTTTTCCTACTCTTGGTATGATTCTATTTGTATGTATGGCATATGATTTTATTTTGTTTTTTATTTTTCTTTGTATTTCTTTTAAATATAATTTTTTATTGAATTTCATTTTTTTTTCATGTCTTTTGGTATATAAAACTCTCTTTATATGTATGGCACGTGATTTTTATTGTTTGTAAATAATGGATCTTCTCACAATCAATATCATGGGCACTTAGATTGTTCTTGATTTTTTTTGCATAGCTTCTTATTGGATGATGTATATTGTTACTTTTAGAGAATTAATTATATTAATCCATCATTAATAAAAATAGTAAAATGAATGAGAACATTAAAATGCCACATAGCATTGGTATAATATTTTATATTTAAAAAGTAAAAAACATCAAAATGATTTTAAATATTAAGGAGATGGGAGAAAATATCTTATTAAATAGACGGGAGAAAATCAAGTAAGTTGTATTATTGGAAAATTTTAAAAGAAATTAAAATGCCACATAGAAAATACATTTATATCTTATTAAAAAAAAACATTAAAAGAAATACATTCCACGAAGAATTAAATTTATAACAGAGAGAATGTCTATCATAAGATAAGATAAGATATTTAAAATACCATATAGAAAGAAAAGCTAAAAGGATCCAGTTTTTTGAGTAAAAGAAATATAAAAATAAATTAGGAATAGAGAGAGAATAAGTTACTGTAAGAAAAAGTAGTATACCTGATACTGTTTAATTTTAGTAAAATTTATAAAAGTACAATAAAAAATAATGAAAATATTTAGAAATAATAAAGTTATGATATAAAATCATTAAATTTTATTGAATTTGATAAAATTCAATAAATTGACACTCTAAGATAAAATTCAATAAATTGACACTCTAATGCTAGATAAATTGACACTCTAATATGCAGTTCTATAGGTGTCGTAAACACGAGCATAAAAAAAAAGTACATGTCAATGTGCATGAAAATCACAAGGTATTTGATTCTTAGAATACAATGAAATAAATATAAATAATTATCCAAAAAAAAAAAGAAATAAATATAAATAAATTTATTTCACCTCATTATTATATATGACTTATTTAAAAATTGTATTTTTTTTTTTTTTTATAGATATATGGCAAATATTGCGGGCAAGCAATTGAAGAAGAGTTGAATTAGTTGTGCTTTATTTCATAGAATTCCTTCCTCATGTTATTATGTAATGAATCTTTATTAATTTCATAAGTTTTTCTACTAAAATGAATTTGATTTTTATGTACTGTACTTCAATAAAGAGTAAACATTATTTTCTTTTCATTTTTTTATTGTGCTAATTAATTTACTGTTCATAATTTTATTTGTGGTTGCCACGTATCGCGTACGCCGCGCATCGCGCGGGTCAATACTAGTATATATATATATATATATATATATATATGAGAAGTGTTCTAGTCAGGGGTACCTGACTTTAACTAAAGTCAGCTAAGAACACAAGTCCTTGGATTCTCATTCATTTAATGGGTGATTCATTTCAAGATCCTAATCCAATGATTCGTGTTCTTAGCTGACTTTAGTTAAAGTCAGGTATCCCTGACTAGAACATTTTTCATATATATATATGTGTGTGTGTGTGTGTGTGTGTCTATCTCATTGTTTGCTGGTTGAGCTGCCTTTTTCTTTTGTTTTTGAGTGTCGTTTGCTTGTTTGGTGATCAGTGAGTGGGTTTTTGTTATTTCATTTTTTTATTAAGAACATGGTTTCGTTAGATTTTTCCTAGATGTGGTAAATGTTGATGCTTTTTGTGTCCTTTTGTTGATAGATTGAAAGGGGTATGAACGATTCAAGATGTTATGAATTTGTTATTTATTCGTATGGTTTTCTTAGGACCCTATTTTTTTCTTTGGCAAATGTCTCGTTGAAAGTAAAAAAATGCTTTGTTTTTTGCTCTTAAAAGTAAGAAAAGTACTTTAAAATTGCCAAGTTTTGTATGTTCTAGGGGGATTTTTATTTTTTTTATTTTAAATTCTGTGTAGATTTGAACAAATTGTGATGCTAGAAGGGAATGAAAAACATAGATTTATGGTTTGAAAATAATAGCAAATCTAAGTTTATTGAACTACAAAACACTGACTGAAGAAAAAAAAAAAAAAAAGAAACAAAGAAAACTACGAAAACACTTGGGGTACTGTTTGGGGTAGCGTCTTGAATAAGTAAGAACACAAATTAGTCTCATTTTTGGCAGTGTTTCCCAAATGCATAGATTGCTTGTTGCATTTTCCTTTAGAATATGATTTTGTTTGATATATTGGTAGCATTGATCTATGTTTGTAATGATGATTGGAGGTTCGAGGTGAATCTATTGAAAACACTCATTTTGAATTGATTGTTGTAGATCTTCTTTAATTTATTAGTTTAATTATATTTGTAATGATAACAAGAGGTTCGAAGTGAACCAATTGAAAAACCCTTATTTTAAATTGATTGTTGTAGGTTTTCTTTATTAGTTTAATTATATTTGTAATGATGACTGGAGGTTCGGGGTGAACCTATTGAAAACCCTCATTTTGAATTGATTGTTGTATATCTTCTTTATTAGTTTAATTATATTTGTAATGATGATAGGAGGTTCGAGCCTCATGAAAATCCTCTTTGTGAATTGATTGTTGTAGATTTTAGCTTATGAGAAGTTAAGGTTCAGGAACTAAAATTTTACACAGAATTTTTTTAGTCTATAGATAGTAGGGGCATTGTTTTAGGAGCTCGCTTAGGGCATCCAAAACCTCAGGACCGACCTGAATCAAGTCCATAAAGAATTGGAGTTGCTGATTTTGCAAAACTGTTGAGAGCATGAGTTTAAAATTAAGTTCATAACTATAAGGAGTTGAGGTGGAATGTAAAATGACAAAAAGAAACTTCATTTAATTCTTTAGTTAAAATTATTAAAAGGGCATTCTTTGGAAAAAGAAAGGGCCAGACCATCCAATTCAGTCTCCTGGCTTTATATGTTAAAAGTCCATTGAAGGTAAACATGTTATAAGGGCATTCTTACTTATCAACAACGATAGAGATAGAGATCAAACACGTAATCTTAATTATAAAAAACTAAGAGATAAGAGCTAGCATTCTTATCAACAGCTATGAGATTATCTTCAGTGGAATTATTGACACCAAACATTGTGTCTATAAATCACACCCTCCTCTTCCTACCATGCTCACTGCAAAACCAATTTTACAAAAATAAATAATATAATGAGGATACTCGGCTTTGGGTGCTTCACTAATACTTATGTTAAATTTTCGAGTAGTCCCCTTCCATTTCTATATAGGAATATTCAGATTGAGTAGTCCCCTTCCATTTCTAAAATGGGTGCTTCACTTCACTAATACTTATGTCAACTTTTCGAGGAGTTCTTCTTACTATATAAGGGATTTTTTTCTCAATATTCTCATAGTTTACAAAAATTTTCTACATGAATCCATGTTTTCAGAATTTACCAAAATATGTTTTTTGGACCAAAATGCCTTTCACATAACATAATCCCCACCTTTACATTGAAATCCCAATTTTGTGAAAAATCCCCAATCCCCCAAATTGCATATAATCCCCTATTTAGAATATAATCCTCAATTTTAGTAATGTCAAATCACATTAATTATGCCATGATTATATCACAATCTAAATCTTAAAAAAAAATACTGAAAATTGGGGATTATACACATTTTTTGGGGATTATGAACAAAAATTATATATTAGAGATATTGTGTTAATTTTGGGATTATGATTTAATATGATGATTGAGAATCACAAATTAATTTGGGAATTATGTATAATTTAGGGTACTAGCACCTTTATTGGATTTGATGGGATATGTAAGATTATGATTTGATGTAAAAAAGTAAACAACAATTTAGGGCATTCTTGGCAAAGTTGGGGATTGTTCAACAAAATGGGCATTGGTTATTGTTATCAAAATTGAAGATTATTCATTATTTTGGGAATTGAGGATTACTCAATAAATTGAGAATTATACATAATATTGGGGATTGTATGTAAAAATTTGGCACATTTGGAAAAATGTCCAATTAAGTGCATGGATGGAATTCTCAAAACATAGGTTTATGTAGGGAATTTTTGGAAACTATGGGAATATTGAGGAAAAATTCCCAAATATATATATATAAGGTCTGTACTGCAACGATTAGGCCGTGAAAAACATCAAGCGAGGCAAGGCAACACTTCCGTGTTGTGTCCTCCTCATCTTCGTATTCCTTCGACGACAGGAATGGAAATGATTCCATTCAAATCTGCACCCCTTTTATTCTCTTAGTACAAGTTCTAAATTTTCTAGAATTTATAGGATATTATTATGTAGCAATCAAATATATCGAGAATCATTATAAATTATCTTTTGAAATTGGAATTATGGATATTTTTTTTTTAGAAAAGAGAAGAAGAATTAAAAAGAGAGAGAGAGAATGATATAAGAACATGGAATCCAAACTTTACAGTTACGAAAGAGGACTCGGGAAAAAGATTATATATTTGTACAAAATGTTTTTGCACCCAAACTTAGTGTTTGGCGAGGCTACTCCAAAATGCAGTAAAAATTATTTGATGACAATAATGGATTACAAAATAGAGATTTAGAAGAAAATGGAGTCATTGAGTGTCGAAGAAAATAGACAGATTATAGGAGAGGACAAAGGAATTGCGTGGAAGAAAAGATAGAAGTGTGTTTCATGGATGTAATTAGATTGAGGGAAGCGGTTTTGAGAGAGAAACGTGAGTTTATAAGTTAAATGCAGTTACAATTCTTGAAGCTTTAGAATTTATTATTGAAAATACTAATTTGGCCCCAATTTGGGTTTGATATTGAAAATTTGAGTAGGGACTTTAGTAAATTATTAACAAGGGTGTTTTGGGATAATGAATGGGGCCATACAAAACATCATTCTCCTGTATAGATAGATAAGTGATGTGACATATAAAGATAATATGGCCTTTATGAAATTAATTAAGAGTAAAATTGTTCATCAAAAGTTTAAGATAAATTTTTATTTCATAATTTTATATATATAGATAAGTGATGTGGCATATAAGAGAATAGATGCCACTAACAATATCGGTCGATATAGGTATAGATATAGATTTTTTAAATTAAAATATTTAAGGTAAATCTTTACTTGATGATTTTACTTTCTCACACCCAACACAACACATGTATTTCAGATTCTACCACGGAGTATTAATTATCACATCTAGGAATGAGTAAAAAAAGACATATTAATTGACCCTATGTCAATGTCAAGCGAATCTCAATCCTCAATGGCCAAACACCATATTAATTGACCAGTATAACCAAAAAGGCCGTATAATGTAATTACCCCACTACCCCTAGGCAGTCATCAATCTTCAAGACGAAAGTAAATCATCTAGCGTTCATCAGCACATTCCAACTAAATCCAACGGTCACCCGTTAAAGCCGCACCGTATTACCATATACCTCATGCGTTTCTCGGAGGTCTTTTCTATGCTATCGCTATCGCTGTCGCGCACACATCTACCTCTGATTTGTTTGTTCTTTTGGATCGGATATACATCCCTCGCTCTTGACAATTCTCGCCCCCCCCCCAACTTCTCTCTCTCTCTCTAACTGCTCTGCAACTTCCAAGTCCTAACAATGGCGTCAACTATACCTGACAACCTAACCAGGGAGCAGTACGTTTACCTTGCAAAACTCGCCGAACAAGCCGAACGATATGAAGAAATGGTGAAGTTCATGGAGAAGCTGGTCATCGGCTCTACCTCCGCCGCCTCTGAGCTCACCGTCGAGGAGCGAAACCTCCTCTCTGTTGCCTACAAGAACGTGATCGGATCGCTCCGAGCGGCGTGGCGTATCGTTTCCTCCATCGAACAGAAAGAGGAGAGTCGCAAGAACGAAGAGCATGTGGTTCTTGTTAAGGACTACAGATCCAAGGTCGAGTCCGAGCTTTCCGAAGTCTGTGCGGGTATATTGAAGCTCTTGGACTCGCACCTCATACCATCGGCATCTGCTGGCGAGTCCAAAGTGTTTTATCTGAAGATGAAGGGTGATTACCACAGGTATCTTGCTGAGTTCAAGGTTGGTGATGAGAGGAAGGAGGCTGCGGAGGATACTATGACGGCTTACAAGGCTGCTCAGGTAGTTCTATGACTAGGATCTTGATCTTTTACGCTCTGCTTGGTTGCAGAGAAAGCTGAGGGAAAGAAAGAAAAGTAAAATTTTGAATCGAATTTTTATTTTGTTTTGGTTTTCGATGTAAGCAAAATCTTTTGATTTCTTGTTTTTTCCTGCGTGTTCTCAGCAACCAAACGGAGGATTAGGGTTTTTAATGAGTGCATTGAAAGTTGACTTTAGGGTTAGGGTTTTGAGTGAGTGTTGGGAGTAAGTGAATTTTGAGTTAGGGTTTTGAATGAGTGAGAATTGGAGACTATGTTTGGTTGAGGTTTCGATTGGAGTAAGAGGGTTGATATTTGGGATTTTAATTTTGATGTGACTGTTCTTGTTCCCTGTGAAGGATATTGCCCTTGCTGATTTGGCTCCGACGCACCCGATAAGGTTGGGACTAGCGCTTAATTTCTCTGTGTTCTACTACGAGATTCTGAATTCCTCTGATAAAGCTTGTAGCATGGCGAAGCAGGTATATATCACCTCATTATGCTCTATAAATCTCACAAAATTATTTCTCATTTTCTTCGGTTTGGCTAAGGAAAAGGAAAGTAATTCAATTTTGAATCTTATGTTTTGTGTTGTTTGCTTTCTAACAAGTGAAAAGTCACCTCAACCAAGCATATTAGTCGTGTAAGTTCGATTGGAAATAATGAAAAGTTCTTAAAAAATCTGAGCTTCAAAACTATAATTTCTTCTCTTTTTCCTTACCTTTACTCAGCAGCCAATCGGAGCATCTTTGCATGTGAGTTCTTATTGTTCAAATTTGTCATCATTGACTGTTGTACTTTTTAGCATTCCGTCATTATATACCGGATATGGATCGGAGCTGGGATTGTTTTGACCTGTAGTTGCAGTGTATGTGATTTGGCCAAGAGGGGAATTAGGTTAGAATTTCATTGAGTTAGGCTGTTAAATAATAATAAACAAATCTCTGATTATTATCTGGGGTGTACTTGTTTTCTGAGAAGGTGATTGCCCATTGACTTTATCTATAGTAGTTGATTATTATTTAGTAGATAAGTGCACTTGCATGGCTGTCTTCATTAAGTTGACTAAAATAGTTGTCCAAAAAGCTTCCACGGTAATGACTTGGAATTTCTTGAATATTCCACCTATTTGTGGCTGAAAGTTGGAGTTACTAACCATCTAATATTGATTAACAAGGAACTTCTAGTTGTTTTTATATTCAAATTTTCTTGTAATGGTGGATGTTCAAGGAATCAGTATTTTTTTCATTCTGAACTTGAAAAATCCCATCCAATTTTAAGGTTATTGAAATATAAGTCGAGAACTAGAAAATCCCTCCAGAAGCCCATCTCCAGTTATTGTGAGTAGATCTTATCAAAATATCTCTCTCTCTCTCTGGTCGTTGTTTCTGAAATGAAGGGCTTCAGTTTCACTCTGCACTTGAATGTGAAGTACTTCGTTCTTTCTCCCTCTCTCTCCCAGTATTACATTGTCCAGCTATTTTTTGAAGAGCAGCTCTCTTTCTCCAACTTTGAAGAGAGAGAAATGAAAACCAAAATGTTTGTGACATTTGAAGGGGTTGTTGGAGCACCAAAAAATGATATGGCTCTTCAAATTTGATAAAAAACCAAATTTGAAGAGCCTGTTGGAGATGTTCTTAAGAGTATCTCCAAGAGGCTTTTTAAATTTGTTTTTTTACCAAATTTGATGATCCATATCAGCAATTGACATTCCAAGAGACTCTTAAAATTTCAAAACCTATAATAGGTTTGTGCGATCTCTCTTCAACTTTTGAAGAGAGAGTGGCTCTTCAAATGACTTTTGACCCAATAAAATAATGGAGGAGAAAAAAGTTTTTTAAAAAAGTGGCTCTTCAAATATCTAGTTTGAAGAGAGGAATACCAAAAAAAGAAAAAAGCAAAGGGTTTGAAGAGTCCCTCAGTACAAAAAGTTGCTCTTCAAATTGCCACGTATGTCACCAAAGTAAAGTAAGTGTAAAAATTTGAAGAGGCTCTTAGAGTTCCATATTGTGATTTTGTGCAATGTTTTAAAAACCGAGCCCTTAATTGAACTGGAAAAATGACCGGGTTAAGGGTTAGCATTAGGTTAACTGAAAATGAACTATGATGGAATAAATATATTAATTGCTAATTATATTTATATACTAAAATTATGGAAAAAAAATTTCTCTAAAAATTTATAATTCATTTTAGTACTTTACAAGCAACTTTTAATACTCTTTTATGAAGTATTGTTGCCTGAATGAAATGATATTATTACTCAAATGTTTTTAAGAAGTGAAAGGATCTGTCTGGTCATGGTGAAATGAAAGTTAAAATAAAAATTCCTATTTAATGAAACACGCAGTTGATAAAAAAAATAAAAAATAAAAAATGGATATCCCATGGTTAAAAGTTAAAGACTCCAGAGATTGGGTATGGTATCAAATGGAGCGCATATCTCTTCCTCAGATGTATTTGGTTGTCAATGGGGATACTGTAGGCTCCTGTCTAGCCAGCGGTATGGCTGAACAAATATGATTGAAAACCTTAGTGTGACAGTGTCCACAATAGCCAGTAAATCACCACTTTAACCGATTCATAATATAATGGGATTGATTATTTTGATGAGGAAATTTGAAGGCAGGATGAACTTTTTTGCAAGTATGTCAGAAGCAAGTGGAACCACACAACCACTTACAGGTCTCAATTAATGCATGCATGAGCATAATTTCATAGCCTGCAGTAATCTCTCAAACTAGGTTGTGCTACCATAACTCCAAGCTTCTTTTAATTGGTTATGCTTGTTTGTTTAAATGCAAGAGAATCATGGATGCAACAAGAATCACATAAAACTATCTAGTTGGGTTGATTGGCCAAGGGGAAGGTTTTATATCACCTTGCTTGCAGCATCTACACTGATAACTCGATAAGTATATTGTTTGTTCTCTAGAGAAATGAGTCGAGCAATATTCCAGCTACATGTATTTTGCAAGTGTAAATCTCTCTTCTCGAACATTTTTCATACTAAATTTTGGAAAGTTTTTGCTGCTTCTTCTTCTTCTTTATTTATTTATTTATTTATTTTTTGCATCTGGATGATGGCTGCTTGAGAATTAGCTTGAACTTGTAATTGGCTACTTTCTATTGAAATTCCCACCGTATATATATGGTGCAGGCTGATTATTGGGGATAAATACGACTAGACCTCATCATGGCCTCATATTCCAACTTCTGGGGTCACTGAAAATTCTTTCCCTCCATTGACCTCAATCTGAGGTCATGCCTTATGTTAGATATTAGGTCACCATTGCACATGGTCATTTCTAACCACCTTGACCCACTCTCTTTGGGCTTCCTCTTGTCTCTGTGACACCTTCAACTTAAGTCAGATTGTTGTTCCTTATTGCTGCCACTGATTATTGGAGATAAGGTTGAGGAAGAGTTGCATCTATTATGAAAAGATAAAAATAATATTTATGATGAACCTGGTACGGGAAAAGGGGAGAGAGAAGGGGAGGGGAATAGAATAATAGAATTCATTTTTTACTCCAAACTGTCTTTGTATGTGTGTGATGTGTTTATACGTATTGGTAAAATGAAGAGAAAACCCCTTTTATCTGTATACATTTTTGGTACATGAGCTGTCTAGTCACTTAGTTGTTTATCCGTGATTCCCAGAATTATGAAACTCAATTGTGAATTGAAAATTGCATCTTGTTGTTGAGACATGCTATAATTGAAGTGCTGCTTCTGCATATACCTCTCTCTCTCTCTCTCCCCTTTTTTTTTTGGGGGTGTATTCTACATATGCATTGTATTGGGTTTGAATGAGTAATAGACACTTTAAGGGGTGGTCTCTATGGCATGCTTGGTTTTCTTGTTACTGTTATGAAATGCCACAAAATTAACCTGCATTCCAAATCACATCATATTGGGTTTGAATGAGTAATAGACAATTTAAGTGGTGGTCTCTATGGTTTGCTTGGTTTTCATGTAACTGTTATTACATACCACAAAATCACCTGCATTCCAAATCATGTTTGTGGGGAATAATAGTACTTCCATTTATCTTATAAAGTACTTTTTTGCTTTTATAAGCAAAAGGATGGTATTTCTCTAACAAAAAGGTACATATTTACCATCTCTTTGCTTATTAAAGCAATATAGTACTTATAAAAAATTCAACCGAATAGTGCCTCAGATAATAGAATGAGGCTCTTTTGTGAAATACATTGTTACATTAAGTTCCTGTGGTAAGTGCTTGCTTACTGACAGTCATAGGTATTAAGCTTTAACGTGCATGTCACCGTATGGGGTTTGTTGGTTCAGCACTCCAAGCCCTCCTTTGTGGTGTTCATCTCAGTAGATATGGTTTTACATGTGTCATTATCTTTGAAAATAGTGAATCCATTTTGGACTTGGGGCCCGCTTGCGTTAGATTTTTCTAAAATCACTTTTGGAGAACTATTTATTCGTATATTTCTTTAAAATTATGTTCAAACCATGTTTTTACAGATCAAAATTTTCGTACTAGAAGTGGTAGTGGTAAAAGTTGGGGCCTCCTAGCTTTTGTCACAATCGCTTTTAGTATGAAAATTTTGCCATACATCCTATCACCCCTCGAGTTGGCTAAAAGTAATTATCACCCACCTCTTAGATCAAGTGAAATTTTTAGCTCCAAAAGTGATTTAAGAAAAGCTAATGCAAACAGGCCCTTTCATGTGCCATTTTCTTTGAAAATAATGAATCTACGTCTTTATTAGTGGTTGGCATTATTTAAATTGATTTTCTCCTATTTTGTCCTTGCTTTCAGGCATTTGAGGAAGCCATTGCTGAATTGGACACATTGGGTGAAGAATCATACAAGGACAGCACTCTCATCATGCAATTGCTTAGGGACAATCTCACTCTTTGGACTTCTGATGCGCAGGTCAGTGCTTGTGTGTGTGTGTGTGGGTGCACGCGCTCTTGTGGGCGCACATGTGCATGCACAATGTCTCTATCGAGTAATGTTTTGCCAGGGTTTGTAATCTCCATGTGTTAAAACAGAACAAGATGGATCAAAATCTAAGAAACTATGTTGGGCTTCATGCAGGACCAGTTAGATGAGCCCTAGAAGATGTCATAGGTGACTTCATATTCTTCTGCTGAAGGAGGTGGGCTTTGAATGTCATTTGTTTGTGCTCATTAAATGTGTGTTATCAGAAGAACGGGCATCAACCCATGACCTGATATTTCAATATTCAGACTGAATCTGTTTTAGAATTCTGTAAGTGATTTGCATTGGGTAGCATCTGATAGGTGTTCCAAGTTGCTATATGTACTGTAGTTTTTCATGTGGGTTGTTACCTTTTCCTTTTTCCTTTTTTTCTTTTTCATTTTTTTTATAAGAGTACGTGAATTGCCATTGATGGTAGTGAAAATATCGAGGACATAAAGATAACAGAAAATGCGTTGTGGAAGTACCAAAGAAAGAGCACATATTCACATGAATTGGAATTTTAATGCCATCTGTTAGATTTTGACTACTAATAACATTTGAATATATAGAATGTAGAAACTACCCACTGGCAATTCCTTATTTCTTCAGTGAGTACTCTCTTGTACCAGAAGTGTGGTTAGAAAATGGGTTTGCAAATATTGCTTGAGATTTAGAATTATGTGTTGTTTTGCTTTTATTATTGTGATTATTCAGAAATATATTCTGTACCAGAGAAATAAAAATGTTGTAGACTGGAGACAAGGATTATTACACTTCCCTGTAAATGACGGGTGGAGTTACTCTGAAATTTGGGACTTGGCAGGTTTTTCAAGTCATTGGTATAAATATTGACCATTAAGTTTGTGATATTTACCAAATTTTTAGGGCATCCAGTTACACTCAATGAGGTTTGTTCAATAGGATCCAGGTTATGCCGATTCCCGAAACCTCTTCAGATGGTTCAACTTTTCTCAATTTCTATTCATTCACGTGCATTTACTTCAGAACCCTGTTCAGGTGATTAAACTTTTCTCTATGTCCATTCACGTGCATATTCAGAGGGTATGAATTTTTACCAGTAGATGCTCTTCACAGCGGAAACTAGACTCGGAAATAAATTCCGGTGTCAGAGTCTGTCATAAAATCGCGGTTTGGGAAATAGAGAAATGATCAATCTAGGACCCATTTTTATTTTAAAATCCGCACCATTGAAAATCTGGCCGTCCATTTCACTCTAGGCCATCAAACGGCTACAATGAAAAGGTGATTGAGAAAAAAAAATTGATAGGCCCCTCAGTACCTGAATCCAAATGACTATCCATTTCCACATTATTATACAAAAATTGAATTTAGCTCTGCGCATTTACTTGTTGCCATTGGATATGCCCTAGAGTTTAGTATCCCCAACATTAATCACAAAAAGTTGAGAAGCTAGGAATATTAGAATTAAAAAACCTAACAAAGTGCAAGAATTCTAAAAAATAAAAGGGTTAAGCTCGATTTAGTACCACAAACTTTTTTAAAAGTTTCAATGCGGGCCACGAACTTTTAATAATGTCAATTTAGTACCAATTGAACAAGATGGATTTCAATGTTGGCCAAATCGTGTTTTCCGTCAAAGAACTCAAACGGAAGGATGATGTGGCAGTTAAGTGTTGCTTATGTGGCACTAATATTGTGGCAGCTCAGCCCATTTCCCTCCAAAATAACACTCACGTGGCCATCACATGACCAAACAAGCCATGATCCACGCGAATAAGGGAAAGGGGTTCTTCCACATTAGCAAACCCTAACCCAAAATCCATCCCCTGTTCGTCCTCCATTAGAGCTCACGTTTGTGGGTTAGGTTCATCATTCGCTCCATTAGAGTTCAATCGGTTCATCATCCGTCCAACAAAGTAAGGTAACTTCATTAATTTGTGGGTTAAAATCCTATAATGGTGGACTCTATTGTTTATGTTTGAGAAATTTTGGGCGCAGATGGAAGCTACTGATGAAACGCAATGTCACTGTGGAGCAAGGGCTAAAATGTGGACATCATGGACAAACCAATAATCCTGGGCGTAGATTTTATGGATGTCCAAACTATGGTTCACGTGGCTGTGGTTATTTCGGATGGTTTGATCCACCAATGTGTCCACGTGCTAGGCAAATCATACCCAGACTGCTGAGAAAAATAAACCGTGCGAGGGAGAAGATTTACTGTACAGTGATCATCATCTCCTGGCTAATCATAGTTGGACTAATTTTCATTTTGTTTTTAAGAAAGGTTATAAAACTGTAAATGGGGGTATGCTTTTCATTTCATGAAAGGTTATACAACTGTAAAAGTGAAAATGGTTCACGTGGTTGAGTGTTTTTTGGATGGGGGTATACAACTGTAACTGTAATGGGGGTATGTTTTTTGGATGTTTATCGGATGTGGTTGGCCATGTAGAGGCCTTATCATGTTTTTGGGATCACTGAAGTTAGGTATTTTGGTGAATATGCTATAGTGTAATGCTGACTTGTCATTTTATGTATGAATGGAACAATTGTAACTGATGTTTATGTATGAATGGAACAATTGTAACTGATGTTTGTTTGCATACCTTTGGCACTGGACAAAAAATGGCCTTAAATATTAATAGTTCTTAATGAGTGTCATGCCAGCAGTGGTGGAGCCAGGAATTTAGTGCCCAACTTTTAGTTTCCACTTGGTTGTTAATGTTTTATCATAGCATAGAAATAAAAAAAATCAATTGATTACAATCTTTTGAGTTTCACTCAAAAGATTTTGGATGAGACTCAGCATTTGGCAATTTTGGATGAGACTGTGAGAGAGATTGAAAGAGAGATGCAGCTAGAGAGAAAAGGATGCAAAGAGAAAAAGAGTGTGTTTGATACACTTTTTCTTTTATATAATACTGTAACAGAGTGGAATGTGTTAAAATGCTTTAAGTGTGGGACTTATGCATGCCTCTGTTCATGATGCCAGGTACAAGTACTAAAAATGCAACCACAAAGAAGACCTCATCTACACATTCAATGGACAACCTGTTCAAAGAAAATGTGCTAAAAATGCAACCACAAAGAAAACCAATCTACACATTCAATGGAGCACCTGTTCAAAGAAAATGTGCTAAAAATGCAACCACAAATCTTCCCCAATCTACACATTTGTGAGGCAGAGAATAGGTCCATTCAATGGACCACCTGTTCAAAGAAAATGTACTAAAAATGCAACCACATAAGTTATCCAATCTACACATTTGTTTGTAGATAACAAAAATGTATTAACAATGCAACCACATAAGTTATAACTTGTCATTTGTCAGTTTACACCCACCAATATATGGGATCTTTACACCCATAAATAATAAATAAACTACATTCAGTTTTTCAATAATCCCAACCCAAAAAAAAAAAAAAAAAAACTGCCTGAGTGCCTATACTTTACTAAAGCCTATTTCAAAAAACTGTTAGCCATGTTCATCTAGAAGCATCCAAAAAGTGTATTACAAGCAGCTGTACCAAAACACATCAATGCAATGCAGCACCAAAATGCAGCTGCTTCTATGCTAGGGCTGGGTAGATGCCTTTTGACCACTCCCTCCTCCATAGTTTTTTGGCTGTGTTGCTGGTTCTCGATTCATAAACCCACCATACCACCTGGTTGGGTTATCATATGAATGCATTGGGGTATGAATTGGCTGGGAGGAATGCATGTGACCACTCCCTTCTCCATGTGACTTCCACCACTCAGTGCAGCTCTCTTCCTTTTAACCTGCATATATCAAAGCATAACATAAATTAGGGACTGTATTATTATTGGCTGCACACTGTCATCATCAAAGTAATAACTTTGTAAGTATGCATTATAATTAAAATTACTGGTAGCTTCTGTCTATTCCGAGTATCCCCAGACTTTGCATTGGATTTTTTTGGGCATTTGCATGTTTGCTTGTTATGTCCATACTACTGGCAGATTGAACATTTCATCTTGGTGCCACGTTTGGAGACTTTAAACCCTCGAACAGTCTCTTCAGGATCCCTCTTTCTCAGTTTCTTCGGCCTTCCCGCTTGTTTTCTTATCTTTGGAGGAGCAACTGGTCCAATACCACTATCTTCCCAGAATTTTGAGCTAGGAATTGGGTGTATGATATGCTCGTATGCCCTCTTATATGTCTCCACTGTGTACCAATTGCTCACGAAATCTTCAACCTTTTGTTTCATAAAAAAAAATGCAGAAACAACATGCTCACATGGGATTCCACTTATATCCCATTGCCTGCAAGTGCAACTGTGGCGAGCAAGGTTTACGATGAACTTATCACCAACGGCTTGTACTTCAAATATATCATCCCCTGCCCAGAGTGCCTCACAATGTCTGCTCAATATCTTGGTTGACTCAATTTTTTTTTTTGAATGTTTGGACATATGGTGCCCTTGTACCCAATCATTTCAGCTCTCATTTTCTGCATCCTTGTCATTAGTGCCTGCCTTATCATCTCGACACATGTTATGATTGGCTTGTCCCTTGCATCTATGATATATGCATTAAATGACTCACTCATGTTGTTGAAAAGGTCCTTACATTTGTTGTAAGGGGAGAATGCAGATCTTGTCCATGTTTTTGGATCCATTGCTTCAAGCATGGCATGTGCACCTTGACTGATTGCATTTATCTTCTTCATACTTTTTTTCCAATCAGGGACTGTAGTGCTGGTAGCAGCATTCCATACTTCATCTCGAAGCATGGTCCCTTTGTGATTCTTGCTTATATTGCCCCAAAGGTGTCTCCAACATAATCGGTGCTCCACATTTGGGACCAATTCATGCAATGCAGGAATAAGGCCCTGTAGATGAAAAAAAAAATCCACTTAGTCCTTGACTTTATATATATATAACAATAAAAACATAAAAATCAAACAAAAGATACAATTTTAATATAAAACTAACCTTCTGCTGATTACTCATAAATGTAATATGTCTCTCACTTCCAATATCCTCTAACAGCAGCTTGAAGAACCATGACCAACTTTCCTTTGTCTCCACTTCAACAACAGCAAATGCAATCGGGAACTGCTGATCATTCCCATCCCTACCAACAGCAGTCAACAGTTGACCATCAGTTGGTCCTTTCAAGAAACAACCATCAACCCCTACAAATGGCCTGCACCCAGCTTGAAATCTCAACTTACATGGTCGAAAACATACATAAAACCTTTGAAAAATAGGAATGGATTAGGGACTGGAGGGGTATCAGTTAAAAGCTTAACTGTGCTACCCTCATTGCAATTCAAAAACGTATGAGTATAGTTCCAAATCTTCTTGAATTGTTTGGTATGTTTACCATGAAGTATCTCAAATGCTTTCTTCTTAACTCTATATGCCTGACCTCTACTAATATTAAGCACAAATTCTTTGTTCACAATTTTTTGTAAGGCCTTGTAGCCCAACTCAGGTGTCTCCCTTCATTCATCAAGATATTGGTTTGCCAGCCATGACGAACTCATCGATAGATTTTTCTTTGATGCCCTTACACATGAATGTTCATCCTTATACACCTTCAACTGAAATGCTTGATATTTTTGCATCCAAGAGGCATGAAAATACCAATCACAGCCCTCAACACATCGTGCAGTAATCCTCTTTAACACATTTCGAATAATCTTAATGTCAAATCCACGACCAATAGCATAGTTCTTCAATGCCATCTTTTTTTCATTCCTATCTTTAAATCTCTGTCCAACTTCTAGCTTAGTTTCCTTGATGTTTTCTGGTTTTTTGTACCTGCAAAATCTTGGCTTGGTTGGTGTACTATCATCTTCATTTGAAAATGCTGGACTTGGTGGGTCATCAGAGTCATAGTACTCTTCCTGTGCTGGTTGTGTGAAGACAACCTCATCAATAAAGTCATCATCAGTATCATCAACCTCAAAAGCTTCACTACTAACTTCAGTGTTTTCCCAACTATGTACTGATCCATCCTCCTCACTATTACCTTCTTCAGAACCCACCGCAATGTCGCATAGTTCATCATCATCCTCCCCACCTGCATCATCCATATCTTTATCATCCACACCCCCATCTTCCCTATCTTCATGATCCTCACAGCCATCATCATTATCTTCATGATCAACACCCCCATCATCCTCATCCCCACCTTCATCAACCCCACCTTCGTCATCCCCACTATATCTATCTACATTATTATCATCATCCCCAAACTCAACGTTTGCTCCCTCCTCAAACTCAGGGTCTTCTATCCCACTAAGCAAAAGGATAGAACATTGGCTTGGTTGGTCAATGCCATGTTCTACATATATGTCTATCACTTTGTCCTTGGGTTCAATTGAGGCAACCATATATCTAAGGTCATCATCAGTTTTTAAAAGCCTAATCCCCTTACTAAACTCAGTTCTAGGGGCATGGTACCATAGGTTAACCAAATTCAAGTACCCCAACTCTTTTACATTCTTTACAAAATGCGGGACAGATAAAAAATCCATATCCATATCAGGTGTGATAGTCACACTCCCACCAAGGTATGCTCTCACTGGATCACCCACAAAACTTCCCCCATGATGTAAGGCAACTGTGATGGTCCCATCCATACCTCAAATGATTTTTTTGATCAACCTAACTTACACAAGTCATACAAAACAACATAGCCGCAAATGGACGGTTACTTACTTACATTAATCAATTTTTAATCAATATTAAGATTACAAAAATAAAGTAAATAACACTATAAAGTTAATCATTTTCATAAACCAAAACACTAAATTTTTTGGGGACAAAAAATTTGCAAGTGGACATTTCATCTTGGGGCCAGTTCACTGCACCATGGATGGGGGACCACTGTCACACAAAAATCCAAACAATGCCACAACAGTTAATGCACAGAAAGCACCAAAATTAAAGATGCTTTCATGCACAATCACTACAAACAGTGCACAGCAACCAAAAGATGTTTTCATGCACAATCTCGTACCATAAATTATGATTATTACGATTAAACAAATGATTAATACTCTTAAACAATTAATTAGACCCTAATACACTTTTAATTTTTGCAAAACCCATCAATGGACACCACATACAATGAAAATGGTTTAGAAAATACCTGATTCGGCTCAAGGTTACCCCAATCGCGATCCAATTATAACCTCCATGCTCCCAATCGCGCTAATAGCTTTGCAACAGGGGATGAATTTTGGGTTAGGGTTTGCTAATGTGGAAGAACCCCTTTCCCTAATTCGCGTGGATAATGGCTTGTTTGGTCATGTGATGGCCACGTGAGTGTTATTTAGGAGGGAAATGGGCTGAGCTGCCACATCAGTGCCACATAAGCAACACTTAACTGCCACATCATCCTTCCGTTTGAGTTCTTTGACGGCAGACACGATTTGGCCAACATTGAAATCCATCTTGTTCAATTGGTACTAAATTGACACGATTAGAAGTTCGTGGCCCACATTGAAACTTTAAAAAAAGTTTGTGGTACTAAATCGAGCTTAACCCAAAATAAAAATAGCCAACTACTTATTTTTCACTTTTAAAAGCTAAAAAGTGAAAATTTTGAGTGTACAAAATATTGATTAGTTATTCTTAGTTCTTACAAGTAACTATCAATACTCAATTATTAAAAAAAAAAAGAAAAAAAAAAGGAAAAAAAAAAAAAGAGAATTTGGTGATAGGTTCTACTTAAGAAAAGTTTAATGCGAAAAGCCCTCCAAATATTTCTTTATTTCGTAAGGTCCTATTTAATAAAAGTCCTAATCTTGATGTGTTTTCATTGTCCCTAGTGTATTTTCAGTGTAGGTTTTATTTATTTATTTATTTAATGTTTTCACTGGTATTTTAGGTTTTTACAGTGTCATTTTTTGTGTTTTCATTGTGTTATTGGATTTTCACTTTTTGTTTTTGTTTTGTTTTTTTTGCTTTTTGGCTTTTCGGCTATCTGATTTAGGTGAATTTTGCAGCTCTTGCCTCCCAGTTCTTCCTCTGCCCCATGCATAATATAGTCTTGGCAACAATTTATAGCATTTACCTTCCAATGCTTGCCAATTATGTTACCATGATTTCCCACAGCGGTATTCCATATAGTTTCTCCATGTTTAACATCCCTTTTAAGAATTGGACTTATTATGACCATGTTATATTTCCGTGCAAGATCCTGAAGAAAGTGTGTTGATTCTCTCCATCAACAGTATTTGCAAATTCACACCTCTTCTCCCGTGTACAAAATGCAAATGGCATCATCCATGCTTTCAGGTGTCAAATTGTAAAAAATCTCACTTTATTTTTTTTGAGATTTGTTTGAAAATAAATCAACTTCCTTAGTTCATCTCTCAACTCTTATGGCATGACTCACTTGCAAGCATAATATGTTAGGAGAGCGGTAGAATTCTGAATAAAGACCAACACGATCACGTTGCGACACTCTAGCATCGGAGAATGGAAATCCGACGGTTTACACGATCTCTCCCTCTTTCTCTCTATTTCTCTACACATGAACTTCACGTGAGATCCGAACTCGACCTTTGATCTGGCAAGCATTAACCCCTTGATCAGTAGCCGTCCATGGGCATGCAGATCCATGTCGAGGTCGGAGTAGCAATCCATTGGCATATCCATGACAGCGTGCAGATCCGTGCCTCTGAGATGCGTCCTCTCTCTCCAAGCCTCTGATGAGAAGGTAGAATCCGATAGGAGAGGAGAGAGAAATAGGGACTATCTGCACAAAGGAGATCTCGAGCTGCCGTCTTTGATGGCTATGCCAGTGACTCTCTCTCTTCCTCCCTCTCTACTTCTCTCCTCTCTCTCTCTTGCGTCGTGCAGCCTCTTTGTGATTCCTTATGTCCTCTTTCCTAAGTGATGAAACAAAAAAAAATAAAATAAAAGCGCAGGTATTTTTGTCCAAACGTGATAAAAGGACTTTTCCCAACAAAAACATTTTAGGAGTACTTTTCAAATTAAACTTTCTTTAACTAGGACTTCCGGCCAAATTCCCAAAAAAAAAAAAAAAAAAAAAAAATTTTACTTCTTTGCTTTTAGAAATAGAAATTTAGAAATAGAAAATAAAATGCAGTAGCTTGTCTAAACAGACCTTAAGTTTTCCTCCTACCTAAGCTGGGGAAAACCCAAAGAACAGCATACAAAAAATCCTTCAATTTTGATACTGTTCAACTGTCAAAAAATCCCCACTGTTCTCCCCTTCACAAACACTATAAAAGGCACAAGGAACAGCCTTCCAAATGATCTCACAATTCTTATTAGCTGTCTTGAACCACCATCCTAATAATAACTCCTTTACTGTACTAGGAATCGCCCAAGTGATTCCCCAAACCACAAAAATAACACCTCAAAGTTCAATAGCAAAGTGGGAGGAAAGAAAAAGATGACCCACTAACTCTCCACCATTCTTATCAAACGACACTAATTGGGGATAAATTAAGCCCTAAATGAGGAAAATAATAGTTAAGACACTTGCTCCTAAAAGCTATCCATCCAAAAAAGGCAACTTTGAGTGGCTCAGAAGATCCTCTAAAAAAAGGAATAATAATTTCTTATTTAAAAAGTTCTTTCAGCTAAAATTTCAAATCTTGGCTAAGATATATCAAGGATAAAAAATGCCATTCAAGTCTGATGGTAAAAAGGGCATTTATGCGTCGTACTTCAAGTAGTATTTTATATTAGAAACCATCTCTATCCCAGACCCCGCCTAATACTAAATAAGCCATCAATGTCCTCAAGTTTGTGTTTGAATCCCCTCTAGTACTCCACTCTTCAGCCTAATGCCCACTACCTACATAGAATATCCAGTCACCAACAGAAATCCATAGGCACATTTTTTATAATATATTATCTGTCTAATGTCTAATTGTATAAATACAAAGATGATGTGCCAGCTAGATTAGAGAGAGAGCGAGAGAGAGAGAGAGAGAGAGAGAGAGAGAGAGAGAGAGATTGCCTGCCACCTACATGTACAATCCAACAGAAAATGTGGCTTAAGCAAACGCTTACCACAGCTCCATGTAATCAAACCATCTTGCCAAGCTTGTGGAATTCAGTCTCTTGTACTGTTCTTTATCCATTCTAGGTACTGAAGGCTGCCGCCAGTGATGGGCAGGGAAATTACTTCTGGCACCCTGAGCAAACCAAAAAGCAAGCTTAGCAGAATGGATTGAAAAATTAGCCATTAAACATACCCTTTTTCTTTTAGGTTTATCCCTTCTAATGTGATAGAATGCTGGCAAGTGGCAACATAGAAGTTCCTCCATTCTCACATGCCAGCAAGCACACCAGCTGGATTCACATTGAAGCCAATCAAATGATGTTGACAATCAAAGTCATGGCTCAGAAAAAGGTTATAAAATAGTTTGTTCTATCTAGATGAAATTCCAGACTGGTCAATCCTTGCAAGTTCCACATCCCTCACCTAATTTTCTTCCTTGGAAGTTGGAACTTCTTACTTGCAACTAAATTCTCAGAGCAAGTGTTATCATTAATGTAGGAAAAATAATACAGAAAAGGTTCAGGCTTACTCATATTCATGATTTGCCTTGACGTGCTCTGTCAGAGCTTCCAAAAGGGATTCCCTAGTCTTGATTATGAGCAGTTCCTCAGAATCTGTCTGGATCTGCAACAAATGATATAATACTTGGGAGTTGGAGAAACAAAGCATAACAGAAGTTCTTTTAAGCTTCTATGCTCAAGCAAGAAGCTTGAAGGGTTTATCACCCTCACCCAAACTCAAATGGTTTCTGGTGACTGAGGGAATAAAATCCTTACCTCTCCCTGCCACTGATACACTGATTCAATACCTGCATTTACAAAATACAAACCATTCATCAGGAGCAAAGGAACAAAGACTAACACCGATGTTGTTCGTTGGTAAATAGGTGTGAAAATTCAAAATTGGATAACTCAACTGCCAATCCAAGCTAAGCATGTGTTAAAACAACATTTTAAAGCTTGTTACCAAGAAAGCAAATTAAACAGAAACTCCCCTATACAAGCTTGTTACCAAGAAAGCAAATTAAACAGAAACTCCCCTATAAGCATGTCAGATTAGAAAATGCCACAGCTGCTATTGACACAATTGGTGAGAACATTAATCATTATAAGGCCTTTCTTTATTCTACAAATGACAATAGAGCTACAATTATTGACAATTTTCTCAACAAAAATTGGGCTTATACACTTGAATGTGCAGGCTTTTTTTTTTTTTTTTTTAATCCCTTCAAGCTCCAAACCAACCTCCAAGGAATTCATCCAATCCAAATTCTAACATGCAAGCATTGGATCAGATTTTGTAGTTTCATACAACGTACCAATTAGATAAAGAGTAATAACGAGAATATGGCATTGTGATTTCCCATCATCTCATCCTTCAAGCACCACGGATCATTAGCAATAACATACGCCCTGTTGAGTATAAGATCCGCAGGGAGGAATTTATCAACTATAACTACAACAAGTCTAATTAGAATAAAAAAAAAAAAAAAAACCTCCAGCTTTCTACTTTTAAATGCCTCATAAAAATTGTAAGTAGATATATCAAACCGGACCGGTCATTGAACCGGAAAAGTTACCGGGGTCAACCGGTTGAACCGCCGGGTTGAACCGTGACGTCATAAATATATTATTTATTTATTTATTTATTAGAATAAAAGCTATAAATGATTCAAAATATAATTTTTTTAAAATGTTTGTACAATCAATTCATATATTTGAATTTATGTGCAGTCATTACAAATATTGGGACTATTTTAGTCATTTTAGCACCTTAAAAAAAAATTTTAAAAATTATTATTTTAAAAAAAAAAAAAAAAAAACCGGGTTGCCCGGTT